>JAMPIT010000311.1:0-35084 GCA_026261815.1 Monarcha castaneiventris obscurior
AATGGGGGTCAGGGTCCTCCTCAGGAAGAGGAGTCGGATCCTTCCCTCCTCCAGGGTGGGTCCCAGGCACGGGGTCAGTCCTTCAGGAATTGCTCCAGGGTGGGACCCCATGGGATCATAAATGCTCCCAGGAACCTGCTCCAGGTGGGCTCCTCTCTCCAGGGTTCCACAGGTCCTGCCAGGAGCCTGCTCCAGCACAGGCTTCCCACGGGGTCACGGCTTCCTTTGGGAACCCATCTGCTCCAGTGTGGGATCGTGCAGGGCTTGCAGGTGGATCTCTGCCCCATCACGGCCCCAGCCAGGGGAACCACTTGGACATTGCCAGGGCAGGTGGAACCCAGTGTCCACTGGGACACAGCGCAGCCCAAAGAACCCAAAAGAGCCTGGGGAGCCAATGGAACCTCATGGAACCAAGGCTCCATTGTGACACATCGGGGCCTCGTGGAACCCAGGAGACCCTTGTGACACAAAGGAAACTCATGGAACCAGAAGTCCATTGTTCCACAGCAGGTCCTCATGGAACCCAATAGTCCCCAGTGAGGTATTGAAAGGCAATGGAACAGAGGCTGCAGTGGGAAACAGCGGAGCCTCATGGGATAAAGAGAGTGTAGGGAGTTTACGGAACCTCATGGAACCCAGGCCCCAGTGTGACTCAACAGTGCATCCTGCAACCCAACAGAGCAGAGTGAGGGTCTGGAACCTCATGGAACTGCAGCTCAAATGCCTCACAGCGGGGCCTCATGGAACGCAGGAGACCATTGTGACTCTATGGAATCTCATTGAACCAAGTGTCCATCGTGAGACAGCTGGGCCTCGTTGAACCCAGGTGCGACTGGGACCTTGCCAGGGCTCCTAGAACTCAGTCTCCAGTGTGACACAGCAGGGCCTCATGGAACCCAGGAGACTCTTGTGAAGCAATGGACTGCCATGGAAGCAAGTGTCAATTGTAAACACAGCGGGGCCCCATGGAACCCAGGTGCCACTTGGACATTGCCCCTGTTCCTGGATTCCAGTGTCCGTTGTTCCAAAGCGCAGCCTCATGGATCCCAGGAGACCATTGTGTCACAAGCAACCTCATGGAACCGAGTGTCAGCTGTGATGCAGTTCGGCCTCATGGAATCCAGGTGCCACTGGGATGTTTCCATGGCTCATGGGAGCAAGGGGCCCTTGTGACACAGTGGGGCCTCATGGAAACCAGGAGACCAAAGTGATGTTCTGAAACCTCATGGAACCAAGGCTCCAGTCTGACACAGCAGGGCCTCACTGAATTTTGAGGCCATGGAATATCTTGGACCCAAGGCTCTAATGTGACACAGTGGGGCCTCATGGGGCACAGGCGACCACAAGGAGGATATGGAACCTCATGAATGCGAGGCTGAAATGTGAAACAGCGGCTCCTCATTAAATGCAGGAGACTGTTGTGAGCTTATGGAATCCAATGGCTCCAATGGGACACAGAGGAGCCTCAGGGAACCAAGAGACCATAGAGAGGTTTTGGAACTTCATGGAACCAAGGATGCAATGTGTCACAGAAGGGCCTCATGGAACCCAGGAGATGCTGTGAGGTTATGGAAACTCATAGAATCGAGTCTGCAGTGTGACACAGTGGGGCCTCATGGAAGACAGGAGACCACATGGATGCTGTGGAATCTCATGGAACCAAAATGCTAAAGTGGTGCATCAGAAAATTATGGAACCCAAAACCATAGTGAAGGTAAGGAAATTTATGGAACCAGGGCTCTAATGTGACTCAGAGAAGCCTCATGGAACCAAAGATACCATAGTGAGGCTATGGAACCTCATGGAACCAAGGCTCCAGTGTGACACAGCGGGGCCTCATGGAGCTCAGGAGACCATGGTGAGGTATTGGAACCTGGTGAAAGCAAGGCTCTGATGTGATACAGCTGGGCCTCACGGAACACAGACACCACTGTCAGTGCATGGAACTCATGGAACCAAGGCTCAGATGCGAGAAGGGCGCGCCCCATTGAACCCCAGAGACCCTGGTGAGGTTATGGAACCTCACTGAACTGCAGCTCCAGTGTGTCACACAGGGGCCTCATGGAACCCAGGAGAGCCTTGGGAGGTGATGGTGATGCCTTAGGTTTTAGAGACATCCATGCCATGGGTTCAGGCCTTGCCTGGAGCTTTCCTGAGGATCCGCACACAACCGAGGCGCAGGGATAACATCAGTCCCTATGAAATACTGTATGGCAGCCATAGCAAATTCCACATGTTCCAGGGGAGATTCACATGAGGGGGAAACTTGATGTCCACAGATATCTAATGGCTTTGGGTTCCACTGTGCAGAAGCTCCAGAATTACATCGTGTTATCCACACCCATAGGACTGGACACCCCTGCACATCCCTTCCAGCCTGGACACTGGCTCTGGGCTAAGTGCTGGGACAGTGACCCTCTACAGGCCAAGGGGAGAGGATCATTCCAGATTTTGCTGACCACCCTCACCACAGTCAAAGTGGCTGGCAAAGGACCCTGGATTCACTACTCCAGAGTTAAGAAGGCTTCTGCTCCTGAAACAACTGAGAAAACAGAGCCTGATACAAAAGAAGATGGTGTCGTTTAAATGATTCTTTTCCTGTGCTTATTATCTACACAGTTGGTAACCCTGACTCAGGTTTGGAACCAAAATTGGCATATGATTCTCATCCAAAGTGTATCCAAAGACATTGATTTGGATACAGAACTAACAATTGACATGGAAATCAAAGTGGAAAGATCAGCAAAATTTGTTTACAATTTGAGAACTAACTCAGATCTCAACATTATTAGATAGCACTCAAAGATAACACACTGAGCTCTGATTATATCTTCCACATCCTGATTTTGTGCTTACCAAACTGGCCCTGGATTAAAGAATTGTTCATAATAATTGTAATTGTAATTCTTGTTTATATATACTATTGTTAGATGTATACTGCTGTTGGACACATATTATTAGTAGATATTTAGAATATTTAGAATAGAGTCTCGACAAGGTAGAGGCCTTGTGAAGCCGCTAAAGAGGAAGAATGATGCCTTAGGTTTTAACTTTCATACTTTTCAAATCCTGTACTGCCTGATGTGTAACTCTGAAGTTTCTTGTAGCCTGTTAACTTCTGCTCTCTCATGCTGGGCAGACATAACAAAGCCTCTCCAGGCCTGCTCTCCAAGGACACTCAGACCGTCCTAGGCCCAAAAAGTAGAAACCAAAAGCCTCTGAAGGGGGGAAAAGCTTGGGGAAATTACATTAATTGAAGATTTAATTGGAGAATTAACCCTGATTATGGAAAGGAGCCAAACTTCTAAAAGTGTGAAGAAGTTGTGACCCGCACTCCATCTTGGGGTCCATTTTGGCAGTAGCCTCTGGACTCCTCAGGGTACCTTAGAAGGCCCTTCAAAGAAATACCTACCTTTATTCCCATATTCTTGTCTAATCTCTGTTTTTTAGGGGGCCACATCAGGCATCAATGATGCCAATGATTTCACAAAAATCTCTCAGAGACTCAATGCGGACAGGAAAATCCAAAGTACCTTCAAAACCTTGAGTATCTCAGAGCATTAATGAGCCCCACTGAGTGTCAATGCAAAGCTCTCAAGGGACTCGTTAAAGGAGATAACTGGAGGCCAGGATTGCACAAACTTCTCAGAGAGTCAGTGTGGAAAGAACCTTAAAAAACTGTAGTACCCTGAAGCATTAATGAGCCCCAGTGAGTGTTGTTACTGACAAAGAATCTCCAGGGACTCATTAGGGCAGATAATTGGAGGCCAGGATTGCAGGAAGCTCTCAGAGAGTCCCAGGCAAAAGCCAAAGCCAAAGTGCTTGGAAAAAGCTGCAGTCCCTGGGAGCATTGAGGAGCCCCCCAGGGCCATTGCTGAGCAAGGCTCCCCAGGGACTCCTTGCAGCAGATCCCTGAGGCCACTGGGATGTGGGGGGGATGCTGAGGGCAGCACAAGGGGGTGACAGTGCCCAGCCTTGCTGGGGCTGTGCCAGGAGGCCCCAGGGCCTCAGCACAAGGTGTCTCCTCACAGCCCTTGCTGGCACAGACGCTGCTGGGCCCCAGGGCACCAAGACTTGGCTTCTCTTTGTCCCCACCTGGCATCCCTGCCTCCAGTTCTCTGCTCTGACTGCAGCCTGGGGACACTTTCTCACTCCTGTCCCTCACTGGGACCCATTAAAACTTCAAGAAACTTTGCAGTTCGATTGTGACTTGAATTCTTGGGAGGTTTCTGCAAGTCCCTGTGAGGGCCTGATGTTGAGGGCCTCAGCAGCAAGGCCCGAGAGGGTCATGAAAGTCCTTGTGCTGTGTCTGTGCTGCTGAGCTGGGCCGGGCTCCTGGCACAGAGGGAACTCTCAAGCTCTTGGCAACCAACAAGAGCTTCAAAGAGGCAGCTCTGCTGAGGAGCAGCTCCTCTGCCAGCCCAGCAGGGCTGAGGGCACTGCCTGCAGGTACCTGGGAGGAGTGAAGCAGAGAGCTGGGTAAAGCAGCTGGAAGGACAACTCTGAACTCATTCATGGAGAAATCTTCAGAGCGTTGCACACAGTGAGTCTCTGGCTGCAGGGAGCTTCTAGAGCTGCCCCATGGCACGGCTGCCAGGGCTGTAAGGATGGCTCTGCTGCCGTTCCTGCTTTGGGGGAGGATGTGCTGCAGAGCGGGGCTGCCCTGGGCACCGGCAGAGGGACAGGGCAGGACGGCTCCTGCTGCCAGGGCCGGCTGCAGGCTCGGAAGGTGGGGGAGCAGCCAGGGCTGCCCAGGGCTGTCCTGCAGAGCAGCTCCTGCAGCCCTGAGGGCTCTTTGCCAGGCCAGGGGATCTGCCACCGGCCAGGGGCAGCTCTCAGCTGCCTGGCAGCTCCCCATGGGCGGTGGAGCGGAGCTGTAGGTGGCAGGAGCGACCCCCATCAGGGCAGATTTCTCCTGCTGTGGAGATGGTGCTGCAGGGCCAGGGCTGCTCTCAGCTTTCTCATCAAGGGAAGGGAAAGGGGCTCTGGGGTTTGTCTGTGTCACTGAGACTCCTGCACTGCCACACTGGGGATCAGCAGCTCTGCCTCCGATCTCGCTCAGAAAGTGCCTCCTCACACCCCCCTGCCTGCAGACAGCACCAGCAGCACCTTGGCTTGCAGCATCTCCCTTTGTGTGAGCTGCCCTTCAGGCCCTGGTGCCAGGGAGATGCCCCTGGGCAGTGCCCTGTGCTGGGAGGGCTCTGCAGGGCAGAGCTGAGCCCCCAGGGCTGGGCTGGGCTGGGCTCTGGCAGCACTGGCAGGGACAAGCCTTGGGTACAGAGAAACAGCTCCCAGGAGGGACAACTCCAGGCAGCAGAGAGCCAGAGCTACTGCAGCTGCACAGGGAAAGGGAGAAGGGTTTAGAGAAATGGTTTTGAAATTGGAGCCTTCAAAAAGTCACTTTATTTTTCAAGTACATTTTAAGTGTGATCACCCTGAAACTGAGGGAGGTGTAATGAGCAAAGGGCACCTGTGTGGGGATCAGCAGGTCCGACTGCACTGGGGCACAGGGAGCCCTGTTTTCCCCCTGGGCCCCCAGTGTTCAGGCTGAGAGCAATGCTGAAGATGAGGCAGCAGCACAAACCTGAGCTCAAAAATAAAAGACTTAGCAAAGATACTCCCCAGGACGAGACGTCGTTTTGCAGGAATTCCTAAGAAAATAGCATAGGATTGAGTCAGGGGAATCTGTCCCACCTTCTCGATACCTTTTTTCAACAGTCCACAATGCTTGGAGTGAAGAAATGTCCAACAGCAGCTCCATCAGCCACTTCCTCCTGCTGGCATTGGCAGACACGCGGCAGCTGCAGCTCCTGCACTTCTGCCTCTTGCTGGGCATCTCCCTGGCTGCCCTCCTGGGCAACGGCCTCATCATCAGCGCCGTAGCCTGCGGCCAGCACCTGCACACCCCCATGTTCTTCTTCCTGCTCAACCTGGCCCTCAGCGACCTGGGCTGCATCTGCACCACTGTGCCCAAAGCCATGCACAATTCCCTCTGGGGCACCAGGCACATCTCCTACTCAGCATGTGCTGCTCAGGTGTTTTTCTTTCTGTTCTTCATCTCAGCAGAGTTTTCCCTCCTGACCATCATGTGCTACGACCGCTACGTGTCCATCTGCAAACCCCTGCACTACGGGACCCTCCTGGGCAGCAGAGCTTGTGCCCACATGGCAGCAGCTGCCTGGGCCACTGGGTTTCTCTATGCTGTCATGCACATGGCCAATACATTTTCCCTGCCCCTGTGCCGGGGTAATGTCCTGGACCAGTTCTTCTGTGAAATCCCACACCCTCAAGCTCTCCTGCTCCAAATCCTACCTCAAGGAACTTGGGTTCCTTCTGTTTTCCATCTCTTTAGCATTTGGCTGTTTTGTGTTCATTGTCTTCTCCTATGTGCAGATCTTCAGGGTTGTGCTGAGGATCCCCTCTGAGCAGGGACGGCAAAAAGCCTATTCCACGTGCCTCCCTCACCTGGCTGTGCTCTCCCTGTTCCTCAGCACTTCAGCATTTGCTCACCTGAAGCCCCCCTCCATCTCGTTGCCATCTCTGGATCTGGCAGTGTCAGTTCTGTACTCGGTGGTGCCTCCAGCCCTGAACCCCCTCATCTACAGCCTGAGGAACCAGGAGCTCAAGGATGCCCTGAGGAAAGCAATGCCTGGATGCTTTTCAGAAGTTAAAATCTCTCTATTTCCTTCTGCAGAGCGTTCATGGTGTAACACTTTGTATGCCCAGCCTGACCTCTAAAGCTTTTAATAGTGCTGAGAAGGGCAGGACAGGCTTTTCTACTTTTTCCTTGTGGTAATTTTCACACTGAAAATTTAGTCATCATCCCATATTGAATTCACTGTCTATCCCTTTAACTTGACCCACAGACTGTGTAAATCAGGAATCATGCTCTGTGTGTGTTTCAATAAAGGAAATGTTCTTGCAGGGACTTCTTTGTCCAAAGTCCCCCCTCTGTTACCTCTCCTTCAGCTGCAGGGGCAGTGCCTGTGTGCAGAGGCAGAGAGAAAAGGAGTCCCAGCCCAGCAGCACTGCCAGGGAGCAGCAGCACCTGGTCTTTGGAGAGCTGCACTTTTTCCACTCCCAGCCTCTCCTTTATTGTCCCTGTGCAGGGCCTGAGGGCTCTGGCAGCTCGGTCACTGTCCTGCTGCGTGTCCGTGCTGTGAGCACAGGCAGGGACAGCCCATGGGCACTGCTGGGACACGGCCGGGCTCCAGCACAGCAGCTCCACCAGCAAAGGGCATTTCCTTGCTGCACTGTCCAAGGGCTGGGCTCTTTTTACTAACTTAGTCTCCAGGAGAAGCCCAAGGAATGGATTTTGCAGAATCTCACTGCTTTGCTTGTTTGTCCCTGGCGTCAGTGCAGCGAGATCAGGGTCCCACCGTGGTACTTCAGGGGCTGAGGGCTGGCTCAGGTGTTGTGTGTTGGTGGCCCATGGCCATGGAGGTGACAAATGATCTCCAGGTCACCTGCCTGGGGCTCTGCAGCTCGTGGTGGCTCTGGTGGCAGGTGAACACTTTTCTGTAGGACACCAGAAGCTGCCAGGAGAGCACAGAGGATCTGCAGGCACAGCCCGGCCCATGGAGTCAGCAGTGAATGGAGCCCTGGAGCAGAGTCCTGCCCAGGCTGGGGTCAGGCAGAGATAAAGGACTGAATGTCTGCTGGGAGCCAGGAGAGCTCTGCAGCCCAGGGGACACAGCAGGCCCAGGGAAAGGAGTGTGGGCACTGAGTGCTCTGACCCTCAGGGAACTTCCCCAGGAGGATGCAGGGCAGCCCCAAGGCCACGGGGCAGCCCTGGAACAAGGCAGGCAGCCCTGAGCAGCCTCCATGGGCACAGCAGAGCCTGTGTGGGAGGGGGTCAGTGCAGGCAGCAGCAGCAGCTCCTCTGTCTCCCAGGCTGAGCAGCAGAGCCCAGCAGAGCCAGCCCAGGGCCCCGGGCAGCACAGCCCCCGTGCTCTGCACAGCAGCACCCCCAGCTCGGGGGCTCTGGGCAGCAGGGCAGGGGCTGCAGCAAGGGCTGCTCAGGCCAGCACAGACGTGTTCCCCTGGCAAAGGCTCTGTGGGCAGCTGGCACGGGCCAGGAGCAGAGCAGGAGCCCGTGTGTGTGCACAGGAGCCCTGGCAAGAGGCTGCCCTGGGCCTGGGCCAGCAGGAGCTGCCTGAGGAGCCCCAGGGCCAACTCTCTGCTGCTGTGCTGGCCAGCGGGGCTGGCCCTGGGGCTGCAGGAGCTGCCCGAGCTGAGCATCTCCTGAGCATTCCAGACACAGAGTGGCTGTCCCTGGGCATTCCAGACACAGAGTGGCTGTCCCTGAGCTGCAGTGCCTCCAGTTCCTGCTGCAGGGCCAGCCCTGACTCTGCTGCTCTGCAGGGGCAGGGAGAGGCTGCACTGGGCAGTGCCAGGGAGAGGAGAACAATGGAGCCCTGGTTCTACGAGTCCCCACAGTGTCACACTGGCCCCTTGGTTCCATGAGCCCCACAGTGTCACACTGGCCCCTTGGTCACACGAGGCCCTGCAGGGTCACAAGGCACCTTTGGTTCTCTGGGCCCCCAGTGTCAGTTTTGCCACTGGGCAGGGTCAGCACCACAGACACAGACACCAACTGAAGGAACTGTGTGATTTATTATAATGCAAAACTGCAAAGAATCCCAAAAGGAGCAGCTCAGCAAAGCACATAATCATTAGCAAAGAATTACAGAAGGATAAGGTAGGACGTGCACATAAAAAATACTACAAAATACTACCTGTAGTGATTAACCAAGATCCAGCCCCAGTTCCCCTCAGACTTTCCCATCCCCCAGAGCCACACATCAGCTGGGGAAAGCTGTCCCAGCCAAGGACTGGAGCCACTCCCGGACACTGGGAATTCCTGCAGCGGCCTCCACCCACAGCTGAGGCTCCAACCCCGCTGGGAGAGGGCCCGGCTTTGACAGTGCTGAATGAAC
The DNA here is from genome assembly GCA_026261815.1 of Monarcha castaneiventris obscurior. Classification (NCBI taxonomy): domain Eukaryota; kingdom Metazoa; phylum Chordata; class Aves; order Passeriformes; family Monarchidae; genus Monarcha; species Monarcha castaneiventris. The sequence goes on from JAMPIT010000311.1 coordinate 8,940, forward strand.
AAACTGACAGCACTTCTAGTGTGGGAACATCTGGTTTCATCCTCCTCTTGGCTTCCTCCTAAGCCTGGCCAGGAGGACTCAAGGAGGAACCAGGGAGTTCACTTTGACCATACAGCCCCAAACAAGGCCAGAGGTCGGATTTCATGGCCTTGTCTGGGTTCTAAACACAGAAAGGTCAATCCATGTTTCACTAATGAGTGGACACATCTACCACAGCGCTAATGACCATGCATATTTCAGTAATGAGCAGATACAAAGATAACCTTTGGTTGGAAGGTTCATCCAGAGGTCACCTTTGGCTCAGGGCCTGTTGTTCAGGCTTCAGTCAGGCCTCTTGTTCAGGCCTTGGCACTTCAGGGATGTGGTTTAGTGCTGGGCTCGACTATGCTGGGGTAAGGGTTGGACTTGATGAGCTCAGAGGTCTTTTCCAACAGGAAGGATTCTGTAATTCCAGGATTCTGTCTGCTGCATTCAGCCAGGTCCATGGTACCAGCATTACTCTGCCCAAAAAGTCTCCTCTTGCTCAGCTCTTGTGGCCTAAGGCTTCAGCTCCTCCAGCTCCTGGTGTTAAGCTGCTCATGCTGAACGAGACGACACGGAGAGAAGAATACAGTTCATGCAATTCCTTCTGGGACACGCAGAGGGGAGGGTGTGAAAACAGGAGCATTGTTTGGTGTGGCCTCCTCTGTGCCCACCCCGCCGGGCCCCGGCTCCTCGCCGCCCGGCACGGCCCGGCTCTGCCGCTGGCCCCGCTCACTCACCAGCTCGCCCCAGTGCCGGACGCGCTCCCGCGGCACGCATTTGATGGCCATCTGCGAGCAAGGGCCAGCAGCGGGCTCAGCTCGCCGCCCGCCCCGCCGCGCCCCGGCCTCCTCGTCCTCCTTCCTTCCTCCTCCTCCTCCGCCTCCTCCTCCTCCTCCTCCTCCTCCTCCTCCTCCTCCTCCTCCGCCCGCCGGCCCCGCCACTCCCCGGGGCTCCGTCCGCGAGCCGCGTCCCCGAGCAGACGCTGCCGAAGCCGCCGCTGCCCAGCAGCGAACCCAGCCGGTGCCGCTCCTGCAGGGCCTCCTGCGCCTTCCCTGCGGGCGACACGCGGCCGTCAGCGCTCGGCCCGGGGCCAGACACGGCCCCCGAGCGCCCCCCGAGCGCCCCGGGCCGGGCATCCCCATCCCAGCGGGACACCGGCGGCTCGGGGCCGGCGGCCGCGCTCCAGAGCGGCGGAGCTCGGGCCGGGGAAGCCGCAGCGGAGGCGGCGGCAGCGGCCGCGCCCCGTGTGTCCTCCGCGGGCCCCGGGAGGCGCCGGCGCCGGGGCCGGGGCCGGGCTCGGGCCAGGCGGAGCCCAAGGGTGGCGATGCCGCCCCAGCCCCAGGCACTGATGCCCGCCCGGCAGCGCCACAGCCGGGACGGCGAGAGCCGGGCGGAGGCGAGACCGCGGCGGGACGGCCGGGGCCGGGGAGGGGCCTGGGGCATGGCCCGGCCCGGCAGGGGGAGGGGAGAGACCGGGAGGGGAGGGGGACACCGGGAAAGGGAGACCGGGACCGTGAGAGAGGGAGAGGGACAGCGGGAGAGTGAGAGGAGGAGCAGGAGAAAGAGATGCAGAGTGTTGAAGACGCCGCCGCTGCCGCCGCTGCTGCCGCTGCAACTGAAGCGCCGGGGCCGTTTGTCCGCGTGTCCGCGTGTCCGAGTGTCCGCGTGTCCGAGTGTCCGCGTGTCCGTTCCCCGCTCGCCCCACGCGCCCCACGGCCGAGCCCCGCGCGCCCCGGGGGCAGCCCCTGAGTGCGGCCAAACACGGGAACTTTGCCGGGTTCAGCCCAGACCCAGAGTCCTGACTCCCGCACGCTGGCAGAGGAATCCCCTCGGCTGCTGCTGGGCCTTGTCCCTGCTGAGGCTCAGACACTGCCGGGGCACATTCCCTGCCTGTGGAATTCGGGCCCCACCCAAGCACTGCACTTCTGTCTCCAGCACTGCTTCCCAACAAAAACAGGGGAAGGCAAACTGTGTGCAGCTCATGGTATTCCAGAGTGTCTAAAACTCACCAAGTCATAGATCTTAGAGGTGAGATCCATTTGGAATTGGCGGGATGGAGAAATAGTGCAACATGGAAAAGGGGAGCACAGAAATCAATAAAACATCTTGGATCATTTCTCTCCATTTTCATTTTGCTTCTGGAAAGCTGTTTCAGATTCCCAGGAGTCTTCTGCACAGTCCTCTTTGCTCTGCTCAAGAACCTTTCCTGGAGAACGAGGTGCAGCTCCTGTCACAAGATGTGCCACCCACTGCAGCTTCTCTTGGCTTTCCACACTGTGAGTGCAGCACAACTTCTGCAGCCAAGCAGGAGAAACGTTTGAAGAGCTTTACAGCTTGTCCTTTCTTTTCCTTGGGAGCTGGGGAGTGGAGCCATTGGTGAGGTTTTCATTGTGGCTGTTCTAACCTAAGAAACCAGGAGGGGGTGATGCCTCGGCAAGGAGATAAAGCTTGAGCGATGCCAAAAGCTGTAGCTGTGCAGAAAGAAGCAGTTGCCGTGTGCCAGGGTATGTGAATGTAGCACCTTTTAGAACAGCAGATTTAGCAGAACAAGCTAAGTGCAAAAGCTGACCACTGGCTATTTGAGCAGCCAGTCTTATAAAGCCTAGGCAGAGAACAGAGGTGAAAAGTTCAAGGCTGAGGAAGACTCCTGAGCCTTCATCCAAAACGAGCACCAGGAGGCTGACGACCACCCCGTGCAGGAACCGCACAGGCGCCACAAGGGCTGGCACCATCATGTGATTAGAAAATGTGTTGCAATGTGAAGGTCAGGAAAGTCTAATGTGCACATGAAGTACAAAAAGCACAAAAGGCAGTGCTGTGCGAAGAAGGGCCGAGTGAGTTTGTGCTGGAGCTGTCCCCCTCGCTGCCGGCGCCGAATAAACCCACAGCTGCTCTCCAGGCCTGGCCCTGTGGCGTCCTGTTCTCCTGCCCAGGGCTCGGGCATCAAAGCCCCGGGCCCCGCAAGGGGAAGCCAATGGAGACCTCCCCGCGGCCTTTCCCCTGGGCCAGGAGGATGGAGACCGCCCAGTGTCCCCCAAAGGCAAGGAGAGCAGAGACACCCCGGCCCCCAAATGGGAGGAGGACGGAGAAAATCCTGGCCCCCCTAAAAAGGAGGAGGATGGAGACCCCCAGCCTCCTCATACGGGAGGAGGTTGGAGATGACCCTGGGCCTCTTCCATGGGAGAGGAGGATGGGGACCACCTTGGCCCCCCCATTAGGGGAGGAGGATGAAGGCTCCTCCAGACCTCCCATAGCAGAGGAGGACAGGGACCCCTATGGTCCCCCCAAAGGTAAGGAGGATGGAGACCCCCTGGGTGCCCTAAAGAGGAAGAGGATGGAGACGTCAATGGGGTGAGGAGGACAGAGACCAGCCCTGGGCCCCCTAAAATGAGAGGGTGACAGAGACCTCCCAGGCACCCCAAAGGGGAGGAGGATGCAGACATCCCCCATCTGCCCCAAAGGGGTTGGGGACAACCTCTGGCCCCCTTAAAGGCAAGGAGGCTGGAGACCTCCCTGGCCCCTCCAAACAGGAGGAGGACAGAGACCACCCTGGCCCCCTCTGTGATAGAAGGAGGGCAATTCCCCCCGATCCATCCCATGGGAGAGGAGGACGGATGAGCCGAGGTTGTCTCTGTCCCTCTCCTACCTGGGGAGTCCCAGGGGGGTCTCCAACCCTCTCTTGTCTGGGAAGGATCGGGGTGGGGATGGTCTCTGTCCCTCTCACCCCACTCGGTGCCCAGTGAGGGTCTCTGTCCTTCTCCCCTCGGGATTCTCGGGAGATGCTTGTGGGGCTTTGGGGGTGTCTCTGTCCCTCTCACCCCGATGATGCTTGGGCGGGGTCACACCAGGGCTGAGAGGGACAGAGACCCCCCCGGCCTCCCCAGGTGTGAGAAGGTCGGAGAGCCCCCACCCCCTGAGCACAGTCAGCAGTGAGAGGGACACAGAGCCCCTGGTCCCCAGCCCTGCACAAGCATTCCCTGAGGTGAGAGGGATGGAGACCCCCGAGCATCCCCCAGGGCCAGGGGCACAGAGACCCCCGAGCATCCCCTGGATTGAGAAGGATGGAGACTCCCCCAGGCATCCCCCTGGCACAGGGGTGGGAGGGAGGGAGATCCCCCCAGGCATTCCCTGGGGTGAGAACGATGGAGAGCCCTGAGCATCCCCTGGGGTGAGAGGGACAGGGACACCCCCTCGGGAATGCCCTGGGGTGAGAGGGACAGGGACACCCCCTCGGGAATGCCCTGGGGTGAGAGGGACAGGGACAACCCCCCCCCCCCCCCAGGCCCTCCCAAGCATCCCCCAGGCACCGGACAAAATAAACTTGGCAGAAATCAAACTTAACTCTACATAAAATGCTTTGAGCAATGTTTGCTCTTCCCACAAGTCACTTGTGCTGAAAACACAAACAAACCCCAAACACGAATAAACCGACAGTACAAGCAATGATGGTGGCAATTCAAAGTTCCAGCAGTTCCCCCACAGCTCCAGCTCAGCTGCTGGCAGGTTCCTGTAAAAGAAAAGTGACAATTCGGCCCAATACAGATGATTAAAAGGAAGGAAAAACTCTGTGTAGCTGTCACAAAGGTGGCAGGGACAAAGAGAAAAATGATTCTCACGTTTGGCAAAGCCCCCCAGGCTGTGAGAGACAAAAGGGGGAGAGCAAGGGAGGGACAGGGACAGAGACCTCCCCTGGGGAGGGGCAAGTGTGACACTGTCCCCTGTGTGCGTGGCCTTCCCGGGGTGGGGGTTTCACACTGAGCCAGGCTGGGTAAGGGGGGTGGTGTTCACTGCCCCTGAGCAGGGGCTACCCCACAGCCCCAAATCTCTCCTCCTGCCCCCTAGGGTGGGGGATGGGGGTGCAAATGTGGCCTCAGCAAATGGGTCTGGGGGCTGTGGCCTCCCCCAGGCCGACCCCAGCCAGGGATGATTTTCAGGACAGCTCTGGGCTTGGCTTTCTGGTGGGCTCATTCCTCTCCCTCAGCCTTGTTTACTTCTTACAGTAAAGAACGGTTACTCCTTTTCCTGCATTTTTGCTTGGCAGCCCTGTAATTGTGGGATTTGATCCCAGGGGATCATGGGGGCACTGCTGGGCCCCATGGAACCAAGGGAACATGGAGCAGCTCTGGCTGCCTTGGGCTCCTGGGGCTGCCTGACAGCTCTGGCTGAGCTTGGCATGTCCAGGGCCGATTCTCACCTGCCCCTGGAGCACTGGGGCTCCGTGGTTTCCTTCCTATGGAACAGAACTGTCCTTCTCCTCCAGGCACAAATGGCCAAAATTGGGATTTGGCCTCCCAAATTCTGTGTATCCAAGGATTGCTCCCAGGGAAGAGCTGCCAGGACAGATGGTTCTGGCTGGCCCTGGCCTCCAGTGGCTCCTGCTCATCTCCCCCTGAAACACTGGGGCTCTGTGCATTCCCTCCTATGGAAAAGAACCATCCTTCTTCTTCAGGCTCCCATGGCTAAAATTGGGATTTGGCCTCCCAAATTCTATCCAAGGGTTGCTCCCATACAGAAGTTCCCAGGACAGACAGATCTGGCTGGCCTTGGCCTCTTGGGGAGCACCTCTCATCTGCCTTCCAAACATTGGTGCTCCACCCTTTCCCTACAATGGAAAAGAACCGTCATTCCTGTCCAGGCGCCCATGGCCAAAATTGGGATTCCACTTCCAAATCTCTGTATATCCAAAGATTGTTCCCAGATGAAACCTTCCAGGACAGACAGCTCTGCCTGGCTTGGCCTCCCAGGGACCACCTCTCATCTGCCTTTGGAACATGGGGGCTTTGTGCTTTTCTTCCTATGGGATTAAACATCTTTCATGTCCTGGTGTCCATGGCCAATATTGAGAATCCACCTCCAAAATTCCGTATATCCAAGGGTTGTTCCAAGGCAAAAGCTGCCATGAGAGACAGGTCTGGCTGCCCTCACCCATGGTGGCCACCTCTCATCTTCTTCCAAAACACTTGGACTTTGTGCTTTTCTTTCATATGGAAAAATCCCATCCTTCTCGACAAGGTGCCCATGGCCAAAACTGGGATTCCACCTCCCAAATTTGCTCTATCCAAGGGCTGCTCCCAGACAAACCTGCCACCACAGACAGATCTGGCTGGCCTTGGCCTCTGGTGGCTGTGTCTCATCTGCCCCTGAAACCCTGGGGCTCGGAGCTTCCCTTCCTCTGGAGACCACTGTGAGCCTGCGTGGCCTCGTGGAGCCCAGGGGCCATTGTGGCACTGCAGGGCTGCTGGCACCAAGGGCACCATCGTGGCCCTGTGGCCTTCCATGGAACCAAGGGGCCACGGTGGCACTGCTGGGCCCCAAAGAACCCAGGGGCCTTTGTGACCCTGCAGGGCCCCACGGAACCAAGGGAACATGGAACAGCTCTGGCTGCCTTGGGCTCCTGGGGCCACCTGACAGCTCCGGCTGAGCTTGGCATGGCCAGAGCTGCTTCTCATCTGCCCCTGCAGCGCTGGGGCTCCGTGCTTTCCTTCCTGTGTGTGTTGGTTTTGCACGGCCTGGGTTTTGGTAGCAGGGGGGCCACAGAGGTGGCTCCTGTGAGAAGCTGCTGGAATCTTCCACCATGTCCAGCAGAGCCAATCCCTGATGGCTCTGAAGATGGACATGGCAATGGGAGGACTGCTGCTTGTGAGATTGGAGCCACGTCAGAGACGTTCACGGAGAACTGTCTCCTGTGGGAAGGGACCCCACGGTCTCACAGGGGAACAACTCCTCTCCCTGAGCAGCAGGAGAAGCCACAGGAAATGAACTGACCATAATCCCCATTCCCTGTCTCCTGCCCTATTGGTGGGAAGGCTGGAGGGGTGGGGGGAAGGTGTTTTCAAAGCTCTTTTTTCACTTCTCATTATCCTGCTCTGATTTTGTTATTAATAAATTAACTTTATATCTGTAAATTAAACCTGCTCTCCCCAGGACAATGTTGGATGAGGGATCTCTCCTGGTCCTTATCTCAACCCATGAACCCTTTGTTGTATTTTCTCTCTCCTGTCCAGCTGTGGACACGAGTGAGAGAGCAGCTTTGGTGGCTGCCTGGAGTCCAGCCAGCATCAACCCACTACAGACCTGAACAAAAAAATCCCTGGGCAATGATTTCCCTGTGATCTAAAGACCCCACCCCTCCCACGACAGCCCCGTCCCACAGAAATGTCAGTGACTGAGCCTCTGCTCCCCACGGCTTCACTGCTTTGGTACCCAGGGGTTGCCACGGGGTCCCCATGGCCCCTCTGAGCTGGGTTTGGGTGGGGTTTTGGTGGCTCTGCAGTCCCTGCTGTAATGTGGTTGTTCCAGGTCACAGACCATGATCTCTGGGCTGCCCACTCTGGGTATTTATTTTTGAGTCACATTTAAGCTGCAGCTTTGTCCGTTCTATTATTTATGTTCAGATTCTCAGCTCCAGTCACTTGCTGTGACTCACATCCCAGGGCCATAAAATTCTGAAAAACTTCACTGATCAGCCCAGCAATTGCAGTCACTGTTGTCTATTTTTTAATAATACGAAACTGTCAACCCCACTGTGGTCACAGGACAGCCAGAGAGCAGGACAGCACCGCAGCAGCCAGAGCTGAGGGCTCACACAGGGACAGAAGGACAGTGTGGAAGGATAAACAGAGCAGCTCTGAAAGCACCGAGTGCTGCTGCTCCCTGGCACTGCTGCTGTGCTGGGACTCAGTTTCTCTCCCCCTCTGCACACAGGCACTGCCCTGCCAGATTTGGATGAGCTTTGAAAGGAAGGATTTTTGACAAACAAGTTGCTGCAGGATCCTTTATTTTGCTGATGTGCCCAGAGGAGGTGATTCCTCATTTACATTTCCTCTGGGTAAAATGTGAGGTGTAAGCAGTGAATTATAAATAGGATGGATGATCCCAGGAATGGGATGATAATGGGATAAATAAAGTTCCATTGTGCACAACATTATCACAAAATGAAAAAGGAAACCCTGCACACACACAACCACTATGAAAAACTTGAGAAGACAGGCTGGGCCCGCAATGAGTTACACTGCAGGCTATGGAGAACAAAACCAGCACTTTATTGCTTCTGAAAAACATCCAGTGATCATTTTCCTCAGGGCATCCCTGAGCTCCTGGTTCCTCAGGCTGTAGATGAGGGGGTTCAGGGCTGGAGGCACCACTGAGTACAGAACTGACAGTGCCAGATCCAGGGATGGGGACGAGATGGAGGGGGGCTTCAGGTAGGCAAATGTGCCAGTGCTGAGAAACAGGGAGAGCACGGCCAGGTGAGGGAGGCACGTGGAAAAGGCTTTGTGCTGTCCCTGCTCAGAGGGGATCCTCAGCACAACCCTGAAGATCTGCACATAGGAGAAAACAATGAAGACAAAACAGCCGAACCCTAAACTGGTACTAAAAGCAAGAACCCCAAGTTCCCTGAGGTAGGAGTGTGAGCAGGAGATCTTGAGGATCTGGGGCACTTCACAGAAGAACTGGCCCAGGGCATTGCCCTGGCACAGGGGCAGGGAAAATGTATTGGCTGTGTGCATGAGAGCGTAGAGAAACCCAGTGGCCCAGGCAGCTGCTGCCATGTGGGCACAAGCTCTGCTGCCCAGGAGGGTCCTGTAGTGCAGGGGTTTGCAGATGGACACGTAGCGGTCGTAGCACATGATGGTCAGGAGGGAAACCTCTACACCCATAAAGAAGACAAACATAAATAGCTGTGCAGCACATGCTGAGTAGGAGATGTGCCTGGTGCCCCAGAGGGAATTGTGCATGGCTTTGGGCACAGTGGTGCAGATGCAGCCCAGGTCGGTGAGGGCCAGGTTGAGCAGGAAGAAGAACATGGGGGTGTGCAGGTGCTGGCCGCAGGCTACGGCGCTGATGATGATGCCGTTGCCCAGGAGGGCAGCCAGGGAGATGCCCAGCAAGAGGCAGAAGTGCAGGAGCTGCAGCTGCCGCGTGTCTGCCAATGCCAGCAGGAGGAAGTGGCTGATGGAGCTGCTGTTGGACATTTGCCGGCTCTGGGCATTGGGTTCTGCCATGGAGGAAAAGACAGTGAAGACTTAGAGGAGATGTCTGTAACCACAATCAAAGCCATTTCCCATCCACCCTCCCCTGGAACACACAGACACCCTTTTGTGTTTAAGAGTTCTGAGGTTTTTGTTTTTAAGCTCTGCCATGTCTCTCCTGGTATTCTTGGATATCAGAAACCCTCAGCATTTCTGCTGCCCTCAGGGAGGACAGAACAACTTTTGCAAGGCCAGATGATGAGTGCAGACTCAGGGGAGATGCTCTGTCATTCTGACCTGTTCAGAGCTTCTCTGTTTCACTTTTCTCAAATGCAGAATATTCACCCTCCCATGTTTCCCTTAAAGATCACCAGGTGCTGCTGGGAGCAGATGGATCCACCACAGAGCCCCAAATGTCTGTCCCTCTCTCAAGGTCTCAGCACCACATTTGTAGCCGAGGACACCCCTGGCTCATTTCACCGCCCCAACAGCATTTTCACACTTGTAGCATCTCTGCTTTTCTCCCTGGGGCTTTCAGATAACACAAAGATGCTACAGGACAGGTTTGGCTCCTGGAGGAAGCTCCCAGCTTGGAAGGAACCCTCGGGGAGAGAGCCAAGAGTGCCAGGGATGGCAGTGGATGAAGGGAGATGGAGCTCCTGGCCTGGCTGCACTGCCAGCACTGCCCACAGCCGGGCACTGGGGACAGCGTCACCCTGAGCCAGCCGTGCCCCCTGCCAGAGCCCCCCAGTGCCGGGCAGCTGCTCCCAGCCCTGTGCTCTGCAGAGGGAACTGGGCCCGGGGCTGCAGAGCTGCCCCACGGCTCTGCTGCAGCTCTGCCTGCCCAGGAGGGGCTTCACGCCTTGGAGCCCCGGCCCTGAGGGCAGAGGCTTGGCTGGGGGGGACAGCAGGGAGGGGGCTTGTTCAGAGGGAGGGGCTGCACTGGACGGGATCCTCTGGAGATCTCTAAACTCTCCCTGCCACATTTCTGGGTTTGTTTTCTCTCATTCCCTGACCTCATCTCTGCTTCCTGCAGATTTTCCCCCTGGAGCTGTTTCCCTGTGCCTGATCTCTCCCTGCCAGCACTCACAGACCCCAAATCTCTGTGCACTCTCCTCGGCCCTACAGAAAGCTGCCTGTGTGCAGGGCACTGGCTGGGGGCAGGTTCTGTTTGCAGCTTGGAGAAAGGACAGCTCAGACTGAGCCTGATGGCTGCAGCCAAGGGGATGCTGGTGCTGTCCATGGGCACAGGAGTGGCTGAAAGCACATGAGGGATCTCCTGTGCACCTGCTGATCACTAAAAGTAACAGCTCGGATGTCCCAGGAACTTGACTAGAAAATCCATAATACCTTTAATATTTTTCCTCCCTCCCCACCATTCTCCAATAGCAGCAAACTGGAAACAAATTCTCAGGAAATTTCCTAAATTTTATCAAAATCCTTGCATTGGAAATATTCTATGAGCGATCAGAAACCCTCAGCACATCAGAGCCTCATAAGCATTTCCCCTCCCCTACACTCGAGATGCTCTGAGTTGTACTCACCGAATCCCTAGACACTGGGATGTTGCAGCTTCAGGAGATCCCTGCAGGAGCTGCAGCTGCCTTGTCCTGCAGCCAGAGGCTTCCTGTGCCAGGGGCTGGCAGTGATTCTCCCGCAGTCACTTGTCAGCCCCTTGGCAGCCCCGGCTGAGCTGAAGGCCTGGGTGCCTCTGTGCTGTGCCCGGGCTGGCTGCAGGCAGTGCCCCAGCCCTGCTGGGCTGTGCACAGGAGCTGCTCCTGGCCAGAGCTGTCTCTCTGCAGCGCTGCCACTTGCCAGGAGCTGCCTCTGTGCCAGGAGCCCGGCCCAGCTCAGCAGCACAGACACAGCACAAGCACTTTCATGACCCTCTCGGGCCTTGCTGCTGAGGCCCTCAACATCAGGGCCTCACAGGGACTTGCAGAAACCTCTCAAGAATTCAAGTCACAATCGAACTGCAAAGTTTCTTGAAGTTTTAATGGGTCCCAGTGAGGGACAGGAGTGAGAAAGTGTCCCCAGGCTGCAGTCAGAGCAGAGAACTGGAGGCAGGGATGCCAGGCGGGGACAAAGAGAAGCCAAGTCTTGGTGCCCTGGGGCCCAGCAGCGTCTGTGCCAGCAAGGGCTGTGAGGAGACACCTTGTCCTGAGGCCCTGGGGCCTCCTGGCACAGCCCCAGCAAGGCTGGGCACTGTCACCCCCTTGTGCTGCCCTCAGCATCCCCCCCACATCCCAGTGGCCTCAGGGGTCTGCTGCAAGGAGTCCCTGGGGAGCCTTGCTCAGGAATGGCCCTGGGGGGCTCCTCAATGCTCCCAGGGACTGCAGCTTTTTCCAAGCACTTTGGCTTTGGCTTTTGCCTGGGAGTCTCTGAGAGCTTCCTGCAATCCTGGCCTCCAATTATCTGCCCTAATGAGTCCCTGGAGATTCTTTGTCAGTAACAACACTCACTGGGGCTCATTAATGCTTCAGGTATTTCAGTTTTTTTAAGGTACTTTCCACACTGACTCTCTGAGAAGTTTGTGCAATCCTGGCCTCCAATTATCTCCTTTAACGAGTCCCTTGAGAGCTTTGCATTGACACTCAGTGGGGCTCATTAATGCTCTGAGATACTCAAGGTTTTGAAGGTACTTTGGATTTTCTTTTCCACACTGAGTTTTCTGAGAAGTTTCTGTGTAATCATTGATGCCTGATGTGGCCCCCTAAAACACAGATATTAGATAAGAATAAGGGGATAAAGGTAGGTATTTCTTTGAAGGGCCTTCTATGGTACCCTGGGGAGTCCAGAGGCTACTGCCAAAATGGACCCCAAGATGGACTGCGGGTCACAAGTTCTTCACACTTTTAGAAGTTTGATTCATTTGCATATCAGGGTAAATTCTCCAATTAAAACTTCTGTAAATGATGTAATTTCCCCAAGCTTGCCCCTCCTTTAGAGGGTTTGGTTTATACTTTTTGGGCCTAGGACAGTCTGAGTGTCCTTGGAGAGCAGGCCTGGAGAGGCTTTGTTATGTCTGCCTAGCATGAGAGAGCAGAAGTTAACAGGCTACAAGAAACTTCAGAGTTACACACCAGGCAGTGCAGGATTTGAAAATATTCAAGTTAAAACCTCAGGCATCATTCCCCTTCTTTAGAGGCTTGACAAGGTCTCTACCTTGTCGAGACTCTATTCTCAATATTCTATATATCTACTAATGATATGTTTCTAACAGCAGTACACATCTAGCAATTGTATATATAAACAAGAATTATAATTACAATTATTATGAACAATTCTTTAATCCAGGCCCAGTTTGGTAACCACGAAATGAGGATGTGGAAAATATAATCAGAGCTCCGTGTGTTATCTTTGAGTGCTATCTACTATTATAAGATCTGAGCTAGTTCTCAAATTGTAAACAAATTTTGCTGATCTTTCCACTTTGATTTCCATGTCAATTGTTAGTTCTGTATCCAAATGAATGTCTTGGATACCTTTTGGATAAGAATCATATGCAAATTTTGGTTCCAAACCTGAGTCCGGGTTACCAACTGTGTAGATAATAAGCACAGGAAAAGAATCATTTAAACAACATCATCTTTGTTTGTATCAGGCTCTGTTTTCTCAGTTGTTTCAGGAGCAGGAGCCTTCTTAACTCTGGAGTAGTGAATCCAGGGTCGTTTGCCAGCCACTTTGACTGCAGTGAGGGTGGTCAGCAAAATCTGGAAGGGTCCTCTCCCCTTGGCCTGTAGAGGGTCACTGTCCCAGCACTTAACACAGAGCCAGTGTCCAGGCTGGAAGGGATGTGCAGGGGTGTCCAGTCCTATGGGTGTGGAGAACACGATGGAATTCTGGAGCTCCTGCACAGTGGGACCCAAAGCCATTAGATATCTCTGGACATCAAGTTTCCCCCTCATGTGAATCTCACCTGGAACATGTGGAATTTGCTATGGCTGCCATACAGTATTTCATAGGGACTGATGTTATCCCTGCGCCTCGGTTGTGTGCGGATCCTCAGGAAAGCTCCAGGCAAGGCCTGAACCCATGGCATGGATGTCTCTAAAACCTAAGGCATTACCATCACCTCACAGGGCTCTCCTGGGTTCCATGAGGCCCCTGTGTGACACACTGGAGCTGCAGTTCAGTGAGGTTCCATCACCTCACCAGGGTCTCTGGGGTTCAATGGGGCGCGCCCTTCTCGCATCTGAGCCTTGGTTCCATGAGTTCCATGCACTGCCAGTGGTGTCTGTGTTCCGTGAGGCCCAGCTGTATCACATCAGAGCCTTGCTTTCACCAGGTTCCAATTCCTCACCATGGTCTCCTGAGCTCCATGAGGCCCCGCTGTGTCACACTGGAGCCTTGGTTCCATGAGGTTCCATAGCCTCACTATGGTATCTTTGGTTCACTGAGGCTTCTCTGAGTCACATTAGAGCCCTGGTTCCATGAATTTCCTGACCTTCACTATGGTTTTGGTTCTATAATTTTCTGATGCACCACTTTAGCATTTTGGTTCCATGAGATTCCATAGCATCCATGTGGTCTCCTGTCTTCCACGAGGCCCCACTGTGTCACACTGCAGACTCAATTCCATGAGTTTCCATAACCTCACAGCATCTCCTGGGTTCCATGAGGCCCTTCTGTGACACATTGCATCCTTGGTTCCATGAAGTTCCAAAACCTCAACATGGTCTCTTGGTTCCCTGAGGCTCCTCTGTGTCCCATTGGAGTCCATAAGCTCACAATAGTCTCCTGCATTTAATGAGGAGCCGCTGTTTCACATTTCAGCCTCGCATTCATGAGGTTCCATTTCCTCCTTGTGGTCACCTGTGCCCCATGAGGCCCCACTGTGTCACATTAGAGCCTTGGGTCCAAGATATTCCATGGCCTCAAAATTCAGTGAGGCCTCACTGTGTCAGACTGGAGCCTTGGTTCCATGAGGTTTCAGAACCTCACTTTGGTCTCTTGGGTTCCCTGAGGCCCCACTGTGTCACAAGGGCCCCTTGCTCCCATGAGCCATGGAAACATCCCAGTGGCACCTGGATTCCATGAGGCCGAACTGCATCACAGCTGACACTCGGTTCCATGAGGTTGTTTGTGTCACAGTGGTCTCCTGCCTTCCATGAGGCCCTGCTTTGTCACACTGGAGCCTTGGTTCCATTAGGTTCAAATACCTCACTAGGGTCTCTTGAGTTCCATGACACCATGCTGTGTCATTCCGGAGCCATGGCTCCATGATGATCCATAACCTCACTCTGGTCTCTGGGGTTACATAATGCACAGGTGTTTCACATTCAGCCCTGGGTTCCATGAAGATCCATTGTGTCCCAATGGTCAATTAGGTCCCACTGTGTCACACTGGACCCTTGGTTCCAGGAGGTTCCGTAGCACCACCATGGTCTCTGGCGTTCCATGAGGCCTTGCTATGAGACATTTGAGCTGCAGAGAGATTCCAGAACCTCACTGTTGTCCCCTGTGTTCCATGATGCTCCGCTGTGTCACTTTGGAGCCTTGGTTCCATGAGGTTCCATAGACTTACTAGGGTCTCCCCCATTCCATGAGGCCTTGCTATGAGACATTTGAGCTGCGGTTCCATGAGATTCCAATACGTCACTACAGTCCCTTGGGTTCCATGAACCCCCACTGTGTCACTTTAGAGCCTGGGTTCCATGAGGTTCCGTAAGCTCCCTACGCTCTCTTTATCCCATGAGGCTCCGCTGTTTCCCATTGCAGCCTCTGTTCCATTGCCTTTCAATACCTCACTGGGGACTATTGGGTTCCATGAGGACCTGCTGTGGAACAATGGACTTCTGGTTCCATGAGTTTCCTTTGTGCCACAAGGGTCTCCTGGGTTCCACGAGGCCCCGATGTGTCACAATGGAGCCTTGGTTCCATGAGGTTCCATTGGCTCCCCAGGCTCTTTTGGGTTCTTTGGGCTGCGCTGTGTCCCAGTGGACACTGGGTTCCACCCGCCCTGGCAATGTCCAAGTGGTTCCCCTGGGTGGGGCCGTGATGGGGCAGAGATCCACCTGCAAGCCCTGCACGATCCCACACTGGAGCAGATGGGTTCCCAAAGGAAGCCGTGACCCCGTGGGAAGCCTGTGCTGGAGCAGGCTCCTGGCAGGACCTGTGGAACCCTGGAGAGAGGAGCCCACCTGGAGCAGGTTCCTGGCAGCATTTATGATCCCATGGGGTCCCACCCTGGAGCAATTCCTGAAGGACTGACCCCGTGCCTGGGACCCACCCTGGAGGAGGGAAGGATCTGACTCCTCTTCCTGAGGAGGACCCTGACCCCCATTCCTGTCTCCCTGTGCTGCTGGGAGGGAAGAGGGAGAGAATTGTGAATAAAGTGGGACTTGGGAAGGAGGGAGGGGTTGAGAAAAGGTGCTTTAGGATTTATTTTCCTTCTCATTTTCCCACTCTGATTCTGACTGGGGATAAATCCAATTAGTATCCCCCAGTCGAGTCCCTTTTGCCCAGAATCCATGAGGGATCTCTCCCTGCCCTTTTCCCAACTTAGGAGCCTTTCCTTGTATTTTATCCCCATCCAGGTGTGGAGGGGAGGCACAGAACAGATTTGGGGGGCACTGGGAATCCAGCCGGGATCACCACACCCCACACAGCCATGGGAATCAGCAGAGGTGCCCATTTACCAGGGAATAGAATCCAGAACAGGAAAGTCTGGGGTCAGGGAGAAAATCAGATCCATTGGGACATGCGCAGTCTCCAGGACACCCAGAGATGGAACAGCCACGAGCCTGAGATTTGGCTCCATGGGATGTCTGGAATCCCCTGGGATGATCCTGTTCCACGCCTCTCTTGATGATCTGGACGAGGGGACTGAGGGCCCCTCAGTAAATTGAGGGATGAGCCCAAGTTGGGTGGGATGTGGATGTGCTGGAGGGCAGGAAGCTCTGCAGAGGGATCAGGGCAGGCTGGAGCCATGGGATCCATGGGACTGATGGCCTGGGATGGGCCCAGGAGGGTGTCAGGGTCAACAGGGCCAAGTGTCAGGGTCACAACAACCCCATGGAACATTCCAGGCTGCAGGAAGAGCAGCTGGGAAGTTGGGAAAGGACCTGGAGGTGCTGGGGACAGGGGCTGGATGCCAGCCCAGGTGTGCCCAGGTGTGTCCATTGGTGTCTCCATGTGTCCAGGTGTGTCCAGCTGGTCAGTGGCACCTGGCTTGGATCAGGAATCGTGTGTCCAGCAGGATCAGGCCAGGGATTGTCTCCCTGTACCTGGCACAGCTGAGGCCCCACCTGGAATCCTGGGGCCAGTGCTGGGCCCCTCGCAAGGACATGGAGGGGCTGGAGCGTGTCCAGAGCTGGGAATGGAGCTGGAGGAGGGGCTGGAGAACTCCTGAGGGTGCCGGGGGTGGGTCAGTGTTGCTAAGCATGGGAAAACTGTCCGCTGTGCCCCAGCTAAGTTCTGTAACCATCCTTATCAGAGCCTGAGGAATGTGAGAGCTGCTAAATTAAGAAAGTGGACGTTGGAAGAAAAGAACAACAAAGCAGCAAGAAAGCAGAGAAAGAAGGACTGTACCAACCTGGACTAGAACCAATCACGTTTCCTGAGGCTACATGCAGAGTGTGTGGGCAATGCGAGCAGTCCAATCGGGTCATGTGTGATCGTGTGAATGACACTTAGAGAAATGTATAAGAATGGAGAAATGTAAACAATAAATGGATTCCTGCGTAATCACATTGATTCGTAGTACAGGGGTCCCGTTTTCCCCGCATATTGGTGACCGACGACGTGATAAACGTCCGTTTATGAAACAGACCGAATCCCTTTAGAGCATGAAGTGGGGTCTGTGGAGTGAAAAGGTGGGGGGCCCTGGCTGATCTCGCCGCGGCTGGTCCACGGCGAGGAGAGCTGGAAACGGCTCACTCGGACTTTGAGGGCCGAAGAAAGCTCCTGGGAAGAGAACTCCGGAAAAGAATTCGCTGCAGCGGTAACACCCGAGAGGTGAGGCCAGGGGCTAGAGGATGGGGAAGGGGCTGTCTAAAGAAGAACAGGCCGCCTTCGGTGTCCTTCAGCATATTCTCTTCGTGAGAGATATTAAAGTATGACCCGGGAGGTCTCGTAAAGACTGCTGAGTTGGGGTCGAGAGAGAGGATTTTTGCCACCCACGAAAGTATTCATTCTGGAGTGGGAAAGGCTGGGAATCGCTCTCTGGGACACTCTAAGTGCTGCAGAAAAAGAAACTAAGAGGCTCAGTTATGCTTTAGGAAGTGATAAGAACAGCATAAGGCAAACGGAGGTGGAAAAACCAGCTGGGCAGAAGCGGCAGCGTGTCCAGAGCCAAGCTGCCTTCCTGGTGTACGCACGGGAATTCTTTGGGGAGGTGAACCCCGTAATATCGTCCTTACCCTCCGTGCACCCAGAGCCAGGGGGAGAGGCACCTCACAGCGTGCCAGAGAGCCCCATTTTACAGCCTCTAACGCTGCTTGCGAAGTGTCCCGCAGTGTTCCCTGAAGGGTTAACAGCAGCGAGGAGGGAGGCGAGTGTGTTCCACCGCTACCCCCCTCACAGCCTGATCCACCGCGGCTTATCGGAGGAGGAATTCAAATGCAAGTGATAGGTATGCACAGGCAGAGTTGCTTTGAAGAAAATACAACTTAATACTAAATCAAATACTGAATCTGTGTGTTAAAGTACTAGGCAGCCAGACTGTGAGTAGCATCGGGGGTCACAGAGCGCGTCTCCCCGAGGCAAAAAAGGCTGCAAAAGTCGGAGCAAAGGAGGAGGGGGGAGCCCGCCTCCCCGCCCGGCCGAGAGCCGAAATTCGAACTGTAACAACTCTCAGGCTGCCCAGAACAGTGAATATAATTGGCAGCACAGCAGAAACAGCAAGAGAGAAGCATATGGCATCTGGGGGCGTGCAAGGCGGGGGTGCGGGCTCGTCTCGGACAGTTTTCGCAGTCCGCAGAGCGAACCGTTCGGGGCTTGAGCATACAGAGCAACAAAAGCAGCTTTAGACAAAAACCCATATTATAAATGAATAATTCGTGCTCGAATATAAAATACCAAACTATGTATTAAAGTTAAAATGTAACCAATATAAAATGTAAATAAAAGACTAGTCCCAGGGAAAATTGTAACCTTCACAGGGACACTGAGTTGTAAAACTAGTTTTGGGAGAATTGCCATCCTGCAAGAGGGCTGATCTACATCCAAAAAAAAGCTGAACTTCAGGAACAAAGACCCATCAAGAGAGAAATTAAGGCGTCTCCTAACATTTACATTTTCAAGGAGAACTTCTCGGAAAGCTGATCAAAATCTATGGAAAATTTCTTCCTGAGTTTGGCTGATTAACAACCTGCGAAAACTCCCCTCCCAGGTGCAAGGTGCTAACGACTGGATCTGGAACCAAGATATGAAACATCACGACCCATCAGATAACATCCTCCAGTGATGGGGCATTCATCAGAAGCAGGATGTGTTTTGTTCCTCCCAACACCGTGAATAATATGCTTCATGCATATGCCGATTAACAGAAATAACATCCAAAATCCGGACTCTAGGGGAAAAACTGTATAAAAATAAGCCGCTGGAAGCAGTGGTCGTGAACAGAGGGAGGTCTGATGCGATAGAGGTCAGACCTGTGTTCACCCAGTGCCAACCCCGGGCTAGGCACTGTCTCCTTTTTCGATCGTGGCTTTGCGTGTTTGTATTTTCATAAATTTTATATCTGTTTTATATTAATTCGGCGCACTTTATTTATATCACCCATATCTGCGGTGCACGGTCCCCCTGGGTTGCCTGCTTTTGAGCAGAATGCTGCAGAATCCAGCCTTAAGAGCTTCGCTCCGAAAGTTTGTAATACAGTTGCAAAGTTGTGGGCTCTTCCGTACAACAAAATGGCGGCGCCCTGGTTACCATAGTAAACAATGTTACGTACTTCCGTCTCCGCCATCTTGTGACCAACAAGTCACTTGTCCTCCGGCTGCAGCGCCACCTGTGGCCGCTTCAGTTATTGCACCCTCAGATACACACAATAACAGCCACAGAGAGCAAGGAGATGCAGCCACACCAAGCCACAGAAAATACAGTGTGGAACATGCGTCAACTATCCTGCAGATCCTGCAGATCTACAGCAGAAGCAGGCCAATTTTGAGGATCAGCTAAAAAAAGGAACACTCAACTCTGATTTCAATCTTGTTGTATTTAACTGATGTTAGGTTTGTGTTCATTTAATTCCTGTTAAGTTTAAGTTATGTTCAGATTAATTCTTGTTCAGTTTCAGTGATGTTAACTTTAAATTGAAAGATACAGTTCTTTTATTATAAGGATGAGATTGAACCAATCGAAACAATTATGATGAATTGGCAAGTAACTGTTCAAAAATATAAGATAATAAGTTGTAAAGGTATATGAAATATGGCTTTTTAAAACCTCAAATTAATTGACAATTCCATGGGTGTGAGTGTTCTGCATTGATCAATTGTGATGGTTGTTCATGACAATCTTTGCTGTTTTATCTTTCATGGGTGGCAGAGAAGGATGAGTAACAATTCCAGACTATGCATATGATTGATTGTAGGGTGTTTGGTACTTTCTTTCTTGTTTTTGCTTTGCTTGATTGTCATATACACATAAGTGTGCAAGAAAATGTAACCTCGATTTCCTAGGTCAGTTGTCTCTGTTGTATTAACGATTCTGAATATGTTCTTAGTGTCATATTGTGAATTCACAGGCATGTCATGAAGGGCATCATCCAGAAGATATTATTCTATGGTATGCATATGCATTTCTTTGGTTGTTTGCAGTTTTTTCGTGGTACCACTGATAACTTCGCTAAAGATAAATGACAAAGCTAGCTGCTTTACAGACTTTTACATACTGTTGTATAGCTATTTGCAAGACATGGATCCTTTTAGGAAACTCTCACAGCTGTTATTAATAAAGGCTTGTTTGTAAGATATGTTAGGGAACCCTTCCAGCTAAGGCCTTGGCTCTGGCCAAGCCATGGCTGTACCTGGTTGGGCAACATGCCAACAGACCCACGTGTTTCTGCACTAAAACTGTAATTGAGTCACCTTGACTTGCTAATTTGGATGTATGAAAGCTGGACCCCTTTCCAGGTACATTTGGAAGCCTTGCCCGGGAAGGTTTTTCCAGGTCCTCGTCAGTCACCAGCTACAGCAGACTCTGGGTGATAGGTCAGTATTTAGGCAGTTGAAAGTGTATTATTCTAAGTTACTGTCCTTTTATCATGTGCTGTGGATTGTATGTATTATCCTGTTTGTTCTTGCTTGGTGTGACTTTACTGTCTTACAGCATGTGTTCGCTTACTGTTATGTTGCCTTCATGTTCACAGTGACACCCTCACAGGTTATCACTGAACAGAAACGAGAAATGGCTCCCCAAGAGCATTTGGATAGTGCAATATTTACACTAAAAGTTTTTGCAGGTAGAGCATCAATTTGATCCCTGGCAGAACGATGCCAGTCTGAAGGTTTGTGTGTGTGGAACCAAGTTCCAAAAGGTTTTGTGTAAAAATCCATAATTGAGTGTGTAATAGCAACACCTAGCTATTTTACTAACCTAGAAGAGAAGGCACACAAGTGTTTTATTGCCAGCAAGTCTAAAGTGGTTACCTGCTTGTCTGGATAAACATCAGTTTACCTCTGAGAAAACAAGGCAGAGCCAGCAAACAGGTATCAATGGGTTGCCACAAAGGATGCATAAGTCTCCCGTGATGTGCCAGCTGTGTGTTGCTTGGGTGCTAACTCCATCGGAAGAAACAAACAAACAAACAAAACCAACCAAACAAACAAAAGCAAAAAACCAAAAAGGTACCCACAGTGTCCTATCTATCATTACATGGATGATATTCTGAAAGCAGGGGAACATACAGATGTTGCAAACCTGCTACCTGCCTTACAGTGGATTCGTGGTACCTGTGGCATAACTAATGAAGATCTTGAATCCCTAATGCCATTGTTGCAAAGGGAGAATCAGGCCAAATTGCTGTACAAGCTGTCTGAAAAAACAACAGAAGGCCCTTACTCAAATTGCTACAAAATTAGGTAATTCCTTTGTAGATCATTGGTCTCCTACTTTGCCATTTTCCGTGGCTGTGTTGGCTAAAGAAAAACGTGATAGCTATACTGATGAAGTGGGATGGCTAAGCTAGGCAGCCGCCATCTTCAACACTATAAATCTGAGCGTAAAACAGGCTGTGTAGACTTTAGCCACTGGAACCTAACAGGTCGAACATTATTCTACCTTACACCAAAGCGCTCTCCGTATTGGAACAGCTCTTATATGTGCAGTCACGAGCCCTATGGCTGGGGAAAAGGACAGCGAGCTATTGTTGTTAACAAAACAGCATGGGCATTACCACCTGGCATTTTCTTAATATGCGGGGATCGAGCATGGCAAGGCATCCCAAGGTATGCTCAAGGTGGTCCTTGCTATTTTGGCTCCTTGACCATGCTTTTGCCCAACAGTACAACAATTAAACAAATACAGAAAAGTAACACTCAGACACGCACTATTAGAGATGTTTCAACATTAAGCTCTGATTGCAATGATGAAGTTGGCTTATGGAGTCATACTGCTCACTTTTTTGGCTCTCTTATCCCAATGTTTGGCACAGCACATGCCTTAACAACACTAGAGCATCTTGCTTGCTGGGTAGCAAAGCAAGCCAATGTCACTACAGCCATATTATCTCAAATGTCACAAGATCTTAACAGCATACGCCAGGCAGTATTACAAAATAGGGCCGCCATAGACTACCTGTTGTTAGCACAAGGACAGGGGTGTGAGGACATACAAGGCATGTGTTGTTTTTACATTTCCGACCACAGTGATTCTATTCATAAGCAGTTACAATGGCTCAAAGATCATACAAAAAAGATTACAGTCAATCACAATCCATTGGATGATTGGCTTCTGTCCCTGGGACTAACACCATGGGTAAAAGAAATTGTAAAAACCGTCATGTTAGTCATTTTTGTTATTTTAGTAATATGCTTATTTGGACCTTGTCTTTTTAGCATTATTTCCTCCAGAATGACCAAGCTTGCTGAAACTGTTTTTGAAATCAGAGGGGGAGATGCTGAGGCCTTTGTGGGTGCAATAAGCTTGCAGCCTATGTATAGAAAACTTTTGTGACTGCAAATATTGGTACATGCAGCTTCTCAAGGGCAGTTTGCCCTTGAGAGAAGTAAGGTGGTAAACAAGGCTATAAATTGCACGAAGGAATGCACAGTTTAGGGGAGCTGGACATCTGGAGAGGCACTCTTCTGATAAGAAAATACCTAGCTCCCTGCGTTATACCTAACCAATCAGGAGTGTTGTAACATTTGCGGGGCTGGGCTTGTAGCTGGGTGAACCAATGTAATGTAATCACGTAGTGCAATGTTTTTAGGGGATGTTATAGAAAAGGAGCAAGGAAACGAAGACTAAAGGTCTCAGTTCCAAATCATATTGATTTGCTGTCTGATTCCTGCCTCTACCCTCGTTAGTCCCCCCCATAAGACCCGGGGGGATTTGTCAAGTCTGAAGTCTTTGCTTATTTGTAGGCCTCTCATGTTAACAGAATTTGATGTTGGTCCTGTGTTACATAATTTTCTGAAGTCTGAATCTTAGAAAAATTGTCCAATTAGACCAAGCTGAAAAGTAGTTGTAGTGGTTTTAGGTCAGATTATGCATTACCTCCCTGATGTCCTTTCTGTGAGATAAGCATTAGGAGGAAAAGCAAAGCAGGCACAAAACTTAAAGAATATAGAATATATAAAGAAGTTTATTAAAGAAGTTTATTAACAGACTTAAAGGAGGGGGAAAAAAGTCAGACTAAACCTTCAGAACACCTCTCTTCCCCCCACCTCTCCTCCCTTCTACTGACAACATAAAAAAACCACAACCCTTGAGATTTTCTTAGTCAGTTCACCACCTATATAAAAAATTCTCTTTTTCAGTTCACTTAGGGAGAGGAGTCTCTCTTGCTCATGCTATGGAGACATCTCCACAAGAAACAATCTCTTGTAGCTTCAATGTCACAGCAAGGCAGCTGCCCAGGATGGTTCTCTGCTTGCATGTGGAAGTCCCTTCCCCCGACTTACAGCTTTCCCCACAACTGCTTTAGAGGGTTTCTTTAGCTAAGGGGGTACCATTTTTAAGGATGAGCTGTTCAGAAACAAAAGTTCTCTTCACTTGTCAAAGTGCCTGAGAGGGGTAAGAACACTATCTCTGGGAGTATCTTCACCTCTAGGAACAGAGGCCTTTTCCTTTCGTGGGATCTCTGCTCAAATTTCTCATCAAATCACAGCTACTTCAGCGTTTGCTTGTTCTAGCACAAGTACTTTTGCTCATGGTTGCAGTTTGAATGCTCCACCCCCCCATGCTTTCATGAAATTACAATGGGTATTCTGATATATCATAGTCCATCACCATAGCTTTACAACAGAATTTCAGCTTCTAGGATTGAAGCATCTCCTCATTCTCCTCTCTCAGGGTTTCAGCTCTTCCTTCCTCACTGACTTGGGCATCTTTATAGTGTTTCCTTCACAAGCCTTCACCTTTCCCTTTCCTCTGACCTGGGAGAGGATTGATGTCTGCAGACTTCATCTGGTCTGGAGGGATCTTACAGCACTAAGAGAGTTAATCTCACCCGGGCCTTGCAGCTGGAATTGCTTATCTCTCTTGGTCACATGATTTTGCCAGGCAGCAGCCTCAGATGAATTTTGGGCACACTAGGGGTGAGGGCCGGCCTGGCCTCTGGGGGGTGTCCAGCGAGCAGAAGCGGCTGAGATCTCAGCCAAGCCACCCCCGGCCGACCCAGCCCAGCCCGGCCCCCACCAGTTACCTGTTCAGCCACTGGAAGCAAGAGGGGCTTTCCCAGGGTTTGTTCCTTCTTAAAATGTGGATCACAGAGGCGTGTTCAGCTCTCTAAGTGGTTTAAAAAAGTTGCCAATATTCAACCCAGCCAGTTGATTGGTTCTGTTGGGTCTGGAGGAAGCTGTAAGCACCTCTTTGCAAAGAATCACTTCCGTAGCTGATGGAGCCCTCTTTAACTACAACTCCCAGCTATGCTAAACTGTGATAGGGAACCAAGAGACCAAAGTGAGGTTTGGGAACCTCATGGAACCAAGGCTCCAGTCTGACACAGTGGGGCCTCATGGAACACAGGAGACCACATTGATGCTATGGAATCTCAAGGAACCAAAATGCTAAAGTGACACATCGGGGGGCCTTATGGAACCCAAAACCATAGCAAGGGTATGGAACAGCATGGAACCAAGGCTCTAAATGGACACAGGGGGCTCATGTAACCCAGGAGACCATAGTGAGGCCATGAAATCTCTTGGAACAGAGGCTCTAATGTGACACAGCACAGCCGCTTGGAACCCAGGAGATCATTGTGATGTTCTGGAACCCAGTGGAACCAGGGCTCTAATGTGACTCAGAGAAGCCTCATGGAACCCAAGATCCCAGAGTGAGGCTATGGAACCTCATGGAACCAAGGCTCTGATATGACACAGCGTGATCTCATGGAACCCAAGAGACCACAGTGAGGTGTTTGAACCTAATAGAACCAAGGCTTCAGTGTGACAGAGCGGGGACTGATTCCACACAGGAGCCCATTGTGACTCTATGGAATCTCATGGAACCAAGGCTCCATTGTGACAGAGTGGGGCCTCATGGAACACAGGAGACCATTGTGAGGCCATGGAATCTCATTGAACCAAGTGTCCATCATGAGACATCTATGATTCATTGAACCCAGGTGCCACTGGGACCTTGCCAGAGCTCATGAAACCCAGTCTCCAGTGTGGCACAGCAGGACTTCATGGAACCCAGGAGTCCATTGTGACTCTATGGAATCTCGTGGAACCAAGGCTCCATTGTGACAGAGCGGAGCTTCATGGAACCCAGGAGTCCATTGTGATGCCATGGAATCTCATTGAACCAAGTGTGCCAGTTTGGCCAAAATCTAGCAATATATCCTCTGAGAGAACAACAGGTTACAACCACCCCTCCCCTCAACAGGTTCGGGAAAAAAAAGATTTTACTCAAAGGAATCTGAAAGAGATAAAAACCATTTATTTTAACCAACACACAGGAAGAAGATAATAATGCTAAATAATAAAACATCTCACGGTGGAGAGAAACCTGGGCTGATTTCAGAGTCCTTCTGTAGATGTGGTCTCTCTCTCTCTCCTCCTCAGAGCTGGGTCGGCGAGGCCGTAGGCCATAGGCCACCTCCGGACCTGAAGGAAAATTCTCCTGATGTGTTCTGATGTTGTTGGAACAGTGCGGAAGAGAGAGTAAAAAAAAAACCCAGAGGCCCAGAAACCAATCTGAAGGTAAAAAAAAGGAAAAAAAAACCCTGAAAAGCTGGCTGAAAAAGCCAAACAAAGGGTGCTTCCTCCATGCTCCTGTAGTGGGGGAACGCAGAGGAGTCTCTATCTCTGTGTCCTTGGAAACTGCTTTGAAAAGTTTGTTTGGTTTTTTTTTCCCCTCCCCTCACAAGCTCAGTTTAAAGGCACAGAAAAAGGCACAAAATTAATTATTTGGCAAAGAGCCGTGATAGGGGATACACATCATAGAGTCACCCCAGGACACCAAGTGTCCCTTGTGATGCAGAAGGGCCACATGGAACCCAGGAGACTCTTGTGAAGCAATGGACTGCCATGGTAGCAAGTGTCAATTGTAAACACAGCGGTGCCCCATGGAACCCAGGTGCCACTTGGACATTGCCCCTGTTCCTGGATTCCAGTGTCCGTTGTTCCAAAGCGCAGCCTCATGGATCCCAGGAGACCATTGTGTCACAAGCAACCTCATGGAACCGAGTGTCAGCTGTGATGCAGTGGGGTCTCATGGAATCCAGGTGCCACTGGGATGTTTCCATGGGTCATGGGAGCAAGGGGCCCTTGTGACACAGTGGGGCCTCATGGAATCCAGGAGACCAAAGTGAGGTTCTGGAACCTCATGGAACCAAGGCTCCAGTCTGACACAGTGAGGCCTCACTGAATTTTGAGGCCATGGAATATCTTGGACCCAAGGCTCTAATGTGACACAGTGGGGCCTCACGGGGCACAGGCGACCACAAGGAGGATATGGAACCTCATGAATGCGAGGCTGAAATGTGAAACAGCAGCTCCTCATTAAATGCAGGAGACTGTTGTGAGCTTATGGAACC
>JAMPIT010000312.1:0-27500 GCA_026261815.1 Monarcha castaneiventris obscurior
GAATTTTGGGGGATTTTGGGGGATTTTGGGGGAATTTTTGGGAATTTTGGGGAATTTTGGGGGATTTTGGGGGAATTTTGGGGGATTTTGGGGGAATTTTGGGAGAAATTTTGGGGAATTTTGGGGGAATTTTATGGGAATTTTGGGGAATTTTGGGGGGATTTGGGGGAATTTTGGGGGAATTTTGGGGGAATTTTGGGGGATTTGTGGGAATTTTTGGGGAAATTTTGGGGGATTTTTGGGGAATTTTGGGGGAATTTGTGGGAATTTTGGGGGGGAATTTTGGGGAATTTTGGGGGATTTTGGGGAATTTTGGGGGATTTTTGGGGAATTTTTGGGGGAATTTTGGGGAGATTTTGGGGGGATTTTGGGGATTTGGGGGGGGAATTTTGGGGAATTTTGGGGGAATTTTGGGGGAATTGGGGGGAATTTTGGGGGGATTTTGGGGATTTTGGGGAATTTGGGGAATTTTTGGGGATTTTGGGGAATTTTGGGGGAATTTGGGGGGAAATTTTTGGGAGAATTTGGGGGATTTGGGGAATTTTGGGGAATTTTGGGGGAATTTTGGGGAATTTTTGGGGAATTTTGGGGATTTTGGGGGAATTTTGGGGATTTTGGGGGGAAGGAATTTTGGGGGATTTTGGGGAATTTTGGGGGAATTTTGAGGGAATTTTGGGGGAATTTTTGGGGAATTTTGGGGGAATTTTGGGGGAATTTTGGGGGAATTTTGGGGGATTTTGGGGGAATTTTTGGGGAAATTTTGGGGGATTTTTGGGGAATTTTGGGGGAATTCTGGGGGAATTTTTGGGGGAATTCTGAGGGAATTTTGGGGGAATTTTGGGGGAATTTTGGGGAATTTTGGGGGATTTTGGGGGATTTTGGGGAATTTGGGGAATTTTGGGGGAATTTTGGGGGAATTTTGGGGGATTTTGGGGGAATTTTGGGGGATTTTGGGGGAATTTTGGGGGAATTTTTGGGAAATTTTGGGGGATTTTGGGGGAATTTTGGGGGATTTTGGGGGATTTTGGGGGAATTTTTTGGGAATTTTGGGGAATTTTGGGGGATTTTGGGGGAATTTTGGGGGATTTTGGAGGAATTTTGGGAGAAATTTTGGGGAATTTTGGGGGAATTTTATGGGAATTTTGGGGGAATTTTGGGGGGATTTGGGGGAATTTTGGGGGAATTTTTGGGGAATTTTGGGGGATTTTGAGGGAATTTTGAGGGGATTTTGGGGGAATTTTTGGGGAATTTTGGGGCATTCCCAAGGGCTTGGAGCTGCCTGAGAATTCCCAAAAAACCCCAAAATTCTGGATCCTCCTCAGCCCCTGTGCTGCTCTCTGCTCCCAAAATCCGGGATTTTTGTTGCAAATCCCTGGGAGAGGAGTGGAAATTCCCGGAATTCCAGAGGCTGAGCCCCTGAGATAACGGCAGCGAGGAAAATCCTTGGATTCAAGGCCCAAAGAGGCCTCGGCTCATCCCGGGAAAATCCCGGAATTCCCTCGGCATTTGGGGTTTTTGGGGATGGATCCCAAAGGATGGAGGCCAGAGGGAAAAATTTGGGGAATTTGGGGGGATTTTAGAGGGAAAAAAAGGGATTTTTAAAGAGGGAAAAGGGGATTTTTCCATAAAAAAAAGGGGAATTTTCCATAGGAAAATGAGGATTTTTTCCATAGGGAAAAAGGGATTTTTCTTAGGGATTTTTCAATAGGGAAAAGGGGATTTTTCCATAAGAAAAAGGGGATTTTTCCAAGAGCATTTTTCCAAGGGGATTTTTCCATAGGAAAAAAGGGGATTTTTCCATAGGGAAAATGGGATTTTTCCTCAGGGAAAAGGGGAATTTTCCATAGGGAAAAGGGGAATTTTCCATAGGAAAAAGGGGATTTTTCCACAGGGATTTTTCAATAAGAAAAAGGGGAATCTTCCATAGGAAAAATGGGAATTTTCCATAGAAAAAAGGGATTTTTCCATAGGGAAAACGGGATTTTTCCATAAAAAAAAGGGATTTTTCCATAAAGAAAAGGGGATTTTTCCATATAAAAAAGGAATTTTTCCATAGAGAAAAGGGGATTTTTCCATATAAAAAAGAGATTTTTCCATAGAGAAAAAAGAGGATTTTTCCATAAGAAAAAGGGATTTTTCTAAGGGATTTTTCCACAAAGAAAAGGGGAATTTTCCATAGGGAAAAGGGGAATTTTCCATAGGAAAGAAAGGGATTTTTCCATAGGAAAAAAGGGGATTTTTCCATAGGGAAAATGGGATTTTTCCACCGGGATTTTTCCATAAAGAAAAGGGGAATTTTCCATAGGGAAAAAAGGGATTTTTCCATAGGGAAAAGGGGATTTTTCCACGGGGATTTTTCCATAAAAAAGGGGATTTTTCCATAGGGAAAAGGGATTTTTCTTAGGGATTTTTCAATAGGGAAAAGGGGAATTTTCCATAGGAAATGGGAATTTTCCATAGGAAAAAAGAGGATTTTTTTCCATAGGGAAAAGGGATTTTTCTTAGGGATTTTTCCATAAAGAAAAGGGGATTTTTCTATTAAAAAAGGGGGATTTTTCCATAGAGAAAAGGGGATTTTTCCTCGGGGATTTTTCCATAAAGAAAAAGGGATTTTTCCATAGGGAAAAAAGGGATTTTTCCTCAGGGAAAAGGGGAATTTTCCATAGGGAAAAAGGGGATTTTTCCATTGGAATAAAGGGGATTTTTCCATAGGGAAAAGGGGATTTTGCCACAGGGATTTTTCCATAAGAAAAAAAGGGATTTTTCCATTGGAATAAAGGGGATTTTTCCATAGGGAAAAGGGAATTTTTCCATAAGAAAAAAGAGATTTTTTCCATAGGCAAAATGGGATTTTTCCATAGAGGACAAAGGGGATTTTTCATAGGGAAAAGGGATTTTTCCATAGGGAAAGGGAGATTTTTCCATAGGAAAATGGGGATTTTCCATAGGGAAAAGGGGAATTTTCCTTAGGGATTTTTCCATAGGGAAAAAGGGGCATTTTTCCATAGAAAAAAAGAGGATTTTTCCATAGGGATAAAGGGGAGTTTTCCAAAGGGAAAAAAGGGATTTTTCCATAGGGAATAGGGGATTTTTTCCATTAAAAAAAGGGGATTTTCCATAAGAAAAAGGGGATTTCTCCATGGGAAAAGGGGGATATTTCCATAAAGAAAAGGGGAATTTTCCATAGGGAAAAAGGCGATTTTTCCATAGGGATTTTTCCATGGGAAAAGGGAATTTTGCCATAGGGATAAAGGGGATTTTTCCATAGGAAAAAAGGGGATTTTTCCATGGGGATTTTCCATAGGGAAAAGGGATTTTTTTCCATAGGGAAAAGGGAATTTTTCCATAAAGAAAAGGGGAATTTTCCATAGGGAAAAAAGAGGATTTTTCCATAGGGAAATGTGGAGTTTTCCATAGGGAAAAGGGATTTTTTCCATAGGGATTTTTCCATAGGGAAAATGGGATTTTGCCATGGGGAAATTCGGATTTTTCCGTAGGGCAAAAGGGGATTTTTCCACAGGGATTTTTCCATGAGAAAAAGGGGAATCTTCCATAGGAAAAAAGGGGATTTTTCCATAGAAAAAAGGGATTTTTCCATAGGGGTTTTTCCATAGAGGAAAAAGGGGATTTTTCATAGGGAAAAGGGATTTTTTCCATAGGGAAAAGGGGAATTTTTCCATTAAAAAAAACCAAAAAACACCCAAAAAAAAGGGGATTTTTCCATAGGGATTTTTCCATAGGGAAAAATGGATTTTTCCATAGGGAAAAAGGGGAAAGAAAAAGGGGCATTCCCAGAACCCACAATTCCCACAATTCCCACAATTCCAAATCCCCCACTGCGAATTCTGGGATTGGGATTGGAGCTCTGGAAATTCCAAGGAAATTCCCCAATCCCAGATTTTTCCCTCATTCCCAGCTCTGGGCTGGGATTTGGGATTTGGGATCTTCCCAAGCCTTGGGAGCTCCAAATCCCTCGGGATGATCCCAAAAAAAACCCCGGGAAAGGCTCGAGTTGGGAAGGGATTTGGGAATTCTTTCCCTAATCCCAGGATTTGGATTTCCCAGAATCCCAAATTCACCCAGGAATCTCATCCCGAGGAATTCCAGGTGATTTTATCCCGGGATTTCCTGGACCACCCCACCCAAACCCAAACCAAACCAAAAACCAAAACCCCACAAAACCCAAAAACCAAAACCCAAACCAAAAAAAAAAAAAAACCCACCCACAAACAAACCAAACCCACCAACCAAACCATCCATCCCCACCCTGAGGAATTTCTGGGAATTCCAAATCCAAAGGGAACCAAACCCCCACAAAATCCCGGGATTTGGGGTTGGGAAAGCCAGAAAAATCCCAAATTCCATTAAAAAAACAGGGAAAAAAGGGAATTTCTGCCATTCCCAAGAGCCCAGAGAAGAATTCCAGGTGATTTTATTCCGGGATTTCCTGGATCCATCCCCACCCTGAGGAATTCCTGGGAAAATTCCCCCTGGGAATTCCAAATCCAAAGGGATCCCCACAAAATCCCGGGATTTGGGGATGGGGGGAGGCGGGAAAATCCCAAATCCCATAAAAAAAAGAGGGAAAAATGGGAATTTCTGCCATTCCCAGGAGCCCAGAGAGGAATTCCAGGTGATTTTATTCCAGGATTTCCTGGATCCA
Organism: Monarcha castaneiventris obscurior; assembly: GCA_026261815.1. Taxonomy (NCBI): domain Eukaryota; kingdom Metazoa; phylum Chordata; class Aves; order Passeriformes; family Monarchidae; genus Monarcha; species Monarcha castaneiventris. The sequence continues at coordinate 4,664 of JAMPIT010000312.1, forward strand.
TCCCCACCCTGAGGAATTTCTGGGAATTCCAAATCCAAAGGGAACCAAACCCCCACAAAATCCCGGGATTTGGGGTTGGGGGGAGGCAGAAAAATCCCAAATTCCATAAAAAAAAAGAGGGAAAAAAGGGAATTTCTGCCATTCCCGGGAGCAGAGACAGGAATTCCAAGGGCTGGAATTCCAAGGATTGTTTATCCTGCCTGGATCCAGTTATTCCAAACAATCCTTGGAATTCCAGCCCTTGGAATTCCTCAGGGTGGGGGAAAATTCCCAGCTCCCTCCTTCCCTCACCCCACTGGGAATTTGTATTCCCAGAAAAACGAGGTTGGATGGAATTCCCGGATTTTCCAGCCTGGAATCCATGGAAAAAAAAAAGGGAATATTCAGGGATGGATCCCGAAAATTCCCAAATTCCAGGAAAAGCTCCTGGAGCGGGATGGGGTCGGATGAGGCTCTGGAAGGGGGAGAAATGTGGGAAAAATTTGGGATTTGGGCAGGGAAATTCCCGGGAATGTTGGAGCTGACTCCTCCAGGAAAGAGATTTTCCCATTTTTTGGAGGTTTTCCAGGGAAAATTCCAGCTGGAGCTGGGGAAAGGAGGAATTCCTGGGATTTCTGGGAATTCTGGGAATTCCCGGGATTGGGGAGCTCCAAAGGTGGGAAAAATCAGGAGCTGGGATCCCAAAGCTCCTCCTTTTCCCGGGATTTTCCCTCGGGAATGATCCCAGGGATCCCAAATCCCCCAAAAATCCTTGGAATGAGCCCCCAGGAGCAGCTCCAGGCCCATTCCCGTGGGAAAAAATCCGGGAATTTTCACTCCTGGAGGTCGGGAATGAGCTCGGAGCTTCCCGGGATTCCCGGAGAAAATTCCCATGGGAATGGGGCTGGGAAATTCCTGGGCTGATCCCAAAGTTCCCATCCCGGTGGGAGCTGGGAATTCCCAGCTTTTCCCACATTCCCGGGGACAAAAATCCAGGAAAATCCCAGGATTTGGCCATTCCTGGTTTTCCCAATCCTGGGATTTCCATCCCCAAGATCCAGGAATTCCCAGGGTGGCTCCAACCACTCCAAACCCTTGGGAATTCTGAACCCAGTGGGATTTTTCCAAAGGGAATTCCATGGAAAACGTGACCTCATCACGGAATTCCCGGGAAAAGCCACTCGGAATTCCCTGATCCAGGAATGAATTCCTTGGGGATGGAATCGCTGGGATTTCCCAGGAAACCAAAGGGATCCGTGGAAAATTCGGGATTTTGGGGATGGGGAAGGCGACAGGGGAATATCCCAGGGAATATCCCATGGAATATCCCACAGGAATCTCCATTGGGAATATCCCACGGGCAAATCCCAAGGGAATATCCCATGGAAAATCCCATGGAAAATCCCACAGAAATATCCTAAGGGAAAATCCCACAGGAAAATCCCAGGGAATATCCCAGGGAAAATCCCACAGGAAAATCCCACAGGAAAATCCCATGGAATATCCCACAGGAATATCCAAGGGAAAATCCCACAGGAAAATCCCAGGGAATATCCCATGGAAAATCCCACAGGAAAATCCCAAGGAAAATCCCATGGAATATCCCAAGGGAAAATCCCAAGGGAAAATCCCACAGGAAAATCCCACAGGAATATCCCACGGAAAATCCCATGGAAAATCCCATAGAACATCCCACGGGAATATCCCACAGAAATATCCCACAGGAAAATCCCATGGAAAATCCCATGGAATATCCCACAGGAAAATCCCACAGGAAAATCCCACAGAATATCCCATAGAATATCCCACGGGAATATCCCACAGAAAATCCCATGGAATATCCCATGGAAAATCCCACAGGAAAATCCCATGGAATATCCCACAGGAAAATCCTAAGGGAAAATCCCATGGAATATCCCATGGAATATCCCACAGGAATATCCTAAGGGAATATCCCATGGAATATCCCACAGGAAAATCCCATGGAATATCCCACAGAAATATCCCACAGGAAAATCCCAGGGAAAATCCCACAGGAATATCCCACAGGAATATCCCATGGAATATCCCACAAAATATCCCACAGAATATCCCATAGAATATCCCAGGGAATATCCCATGGAAAATCCCACAGGAATCTCCATTGGGAATATCCCACGGGAAAATCCCACAGGAATCTCCCATGGAATATCCCATGGAATATCCCACAGAAATATCCTAAGGGAAAATCCCACAGGAAAATCCCATGGAATCTCCCAAGGGAAAATCCCAAGGAAAATCCCACAGGAAAATCCCACAGGAATATCCCACGGAATATCCCATGGAATATCCCATAGAACATCCCACGGGAATATCCCACAGAAATATCCCACAGGAAAATCCCATGGAAAATCCCATGGAATATCCCACAGAAATATCCCACAGGAAAATCCCAGGGAAAATCCCACAGGAATATCCCATGGAAAATCCCATGGAATATCCCACAGGAATATCCCACGGAATATCCCATGGAATATCCCACAAAATATCCCACAGAATATCCCATAGAATATCCCACAGGAATATCCCACAGGAAAATCCCAGGGAATATCCCATGGAATATCCCATGGAAAATCCCACAGGAATCTCCATTGGGAATATCCCACAGGAATATCCCAAGGGAATATCCCATGGAATATCCCACAGGAAAATCCCACAGGAAAATCCCAGGGAAAATCCCATGGAAAATCCCACAGGAAAATCCCATAGAATATCCCACAGGAAAATCCCACAGGAAAATCCCATGGAATATCCCATGGAATCTCCCAAGGGAAAATCCCAAGGGAAAATCCCACAGGAAAATCCCATGGGATATCCCACAGGAAAATCCCATAGAATATCCCACAGGAAAATCCCATGGAATATCCCATGGAAAATCCCACAGGAAAATCCCATAGAATATCCCACAGGAAAATCCCACAGGAAAATCCCACAGGAAAATCCCATGGAAAATCCCACAGAATATCCCATGGGAATCTCCCACAGGAAGCAGAGATCCCGCTGGGATTGGGGTTTTCCATGGGAATTCCAGCCCGGAGCTCTCCCGGTGTTCCCTAGGGTTTGGGAGGGTCAGGATCGCCGGGAATTCCGGGATGGGAGCGGGTTTGGGGTGGGGAATGTGACCCCAAAGTGGCCAATCCATGGAATTCCAGGATCCCAATCCCAGCCCTGTCATTCCCAAGGCACAGGGATACCCAGGAATTCCGGGATGGGATTCCCAAGTGGGTTTGGGGTTGGGAATGTGACCCCAAAGTGGCGAATCCCATGGAAATTCCAGGATCCCAATCCCAACCCTGCCATTCCTGAGGCACAGGGATCACCAGGAATTCCAGGATGTGATTCCAAGCGGGTTTGGGGTGGGGAATGTGACCCCAAATGGGGCAAATCCATGGAAATTCCGGGATCCCAATCCCAACCCCGCTGATCCCGAGGTGCAGGGAGAAGGACCGGGATCACCGGGAATTCTGGGATGGGATTTCCAAGCGGGTTTGGGGTCGGGAATGTGACCCCAAATGGGGCCGATCCATGGAATTCTGGGATCCCAATCCTAAACCGCCAGATCCTGAGGTGCAAGGAGATGGTTTGGGATCACCAGGAATTCTGGGATGGGATTCCCAAGCGGGTTTGGGGTTGGGAATGTGACCCCAAATGGGGCCAATCCATGGAAATTCCGGGATCCCAATCCCAGCCCTGCTGATCCCGAGGCACAGGGATATCTGGGAATTTTAGGATGGGATTCCCAGCAGGTTTGGGGTCGGGAATGTGACCCTAAATGGAGCCAATCCATGGAATTCCAGGACCCCAATCCCAACCCCACGAGGGTTTGGGGTCACTCCAAGGGACTTGAAATTTTCCAGGAAGCAGCACCGGGATTCTCCCATAAATCCATAATTTTCCAGCGGGAGCAGCGGCTCCAGCCCCAAATCCCGGTTTTCCCCTGGAGGTGGCAGCAGCAGCACGGAAAATCCTGGAATTTTTATTGGGGAAAAAAAAAAAACCCCAAAAACATTTTCCTACATTTTCCCACATTTTCCAGTGGGGCAGGGGCAGCGATTCCTGGGAAATCCGGTCCAGGAGGGGCAGCACTGGGATGATCCCAAATCCTTGTCCCCCAAATCTCCTCCTGTCCCCAAACCTTATCTGATCCCAAATCTTCTCCTGTCCCAAAATCTCATCCTGGTCCCCAAACCTTATCTGATCCCAAATCCCATCCTGTCCCCAAATTCCATCCTTGTCCCCAAATCTCATCCAGCTCCCAGGTTTCATCCTGGCCCCAAATCCCATCATGTCCCTAAACTTCCTTGAGTCCCGAAATCCCTGTCCCCAAACTTCATTCCATCCCCAAATCCCGTCCTGTCCCCAAAACCTCCTCCTGTCCCCAGATCCCATCCCAAATCTTCATCCTGTCCCCAAATCCCTGTCCCCAAATTCCATCGTGTCTCCAAACCTCATCCTGTCCTCAAATCCCATCCCTGTCCCCAAATCCCCTGTCCCCTAATCTCCTCCTGTCCCCAAATCCTGTCCTAAATTTCATCCTGTCCCCAGATCCCTGTCCCCAAAGTTCATTCCATCCCCAAATCCCACCCCTGTCCCCAAATCTCCTCCTGTCCCCAAATCCCACCCCTGTCCCAAAATCTCCTCCCGTCTCTGAATCTCCTCCTGTCCCCAAATTCCATCGCGTCCCCAGATCCTATTGTGTTCCCAGATCCCATCCTGTCCCCAAATCCCACTGTGTCCCCAAACCCCTCCCGTCCCCAAATCTCGTCCTGTCCCCAAACCTTATCCGTTCCCAAATCTTGGCCTGTTCCCAAATCCCATCCTGTCCCCAAATCCCATCCTGTCCCCAAACCTCCTCCTGTCCCCAAATCCCATCCTTGTGCCCAAACCTCACCCTGTCCCCAAATCTCCTGTCCCCAAATCTCCTCCCATCCCCAAATCCCATCCTGCCCCCAGATCCCATCCCATCCCTAAACTTCCTCCTGTCCCCAAATCCCTGTCCTCACAGTTCATTCTGTCCCCAAATCTCATCCCTGTCCCAAAATCTCATCCTGTCCCCAAACCTCCTCCTGTCCCCAAATCCCATCGTGTCCCCAAATCTCTTCCTGTCCCCAAATCCCATCCCTGGCCTAAAATCTCCTCCCATTCCTGAATCTCCTCCTGTCCCCAAATCCTCTCCTGTCCTCAAACCTCACCCTGTCGTCAGGCTTCACCCTGTACCCAAACCTCCTCCTGTTCCCAAACCTCCTCCTGTTCCCAAACCTCCTCCTGTTCCCAAATCTCCTCCTGTCCCTGAATCCCCTCCTGTCCCCAAGCCTCGTCCTGTTCCCAGACCTCACCCTGTCCCCAAATCTCCTGTCCCAAACCCCATCCCATCCCTGAACTTCATCCAGTCCCCAAATCCCATCCTGTCCCCAAATCCCACTTTATCCCCAAAACCCCACCGTGTCCCCAAACCTCCTCCTGTCCCCAAATCCCTGTCCCTAAATCCCATCCTGTCCCCAAACCCCACCGTGTCCCCAAATCCCATCATATCCCCAAATCCCGTCCTGTCCCCGAACCTCCTCCTGTCCCCAGATCCCATCATGTCCCCAAATCTTATCCTGTTCCCAAACCTTGTCCTGTACCCAGACCCCTGTCCCCAAATCTCTTCCTGTCCCCAAATCCCACCGTGTCCCCAAATCCCATCCAGTCCCCAAATCCCATCCTTGTTCCCAAACCCCATTACGTCCCCAAATCCCATCGTGTCCCCAAATCCCATCGTGTGCCCAAATCCCATCCTGTCCCCAAACCCCATTATGTCCTCAAAACCCACCGTGTCCCCAAATCCCACCGTGTCCCCAAATCCCACTGTGTCCCCAAATCCCACCGTGTCCCCAAATCCCACCATGTCCCCAAACCCCATTACGTCCCCAAATCCCACCATGTCCCCAAACCCCATTACGTCCCCAAATCCCACCATGTCTCCAAATCCCACCGTGTCCCCAAACCCCTCCCGACCCCAAATCCCCGCTCCTGCCTCTCCCCCGTCCCTGTCCCCGGCCCAGGGGCGGAGCGGCGCCGTCCCCGCTGCCCTCAGGCGGCACCGGGGTCCCGAACCGCGGCCGGTTCCGAGCTCCGGGGGCTCCGGGGGTCCCGAACCGCGGCCGGCTCCGAGCTCCGGGGGTTCTGTGGGTCCGAACCGCGGCCGGTTCCGAGCTCCGGGGGCTCCGCGGGTCCCGAACCGCGGCCGGTTCCGAGCTCCGGGGGCTCCGGGGGTCCCGAACCGCGCCCGGTTCCGAGCTCCGAGGGCTCTGTGGGTCCCGAACCGCGGCCGGTTCCGAGCTCCGGGGGCTCCGGGGGCTCCGCGGGTCCCGAACCGCGGCCGGTTCCGAGCTCCGGGGGCTCCGCGGGTCCCGAACCGCGGCCGGTTCCGAGCTCCGGGGGCTCCGCGGGTCCCGAACCGCGGCCGGTTCCGAGCTCCGGGGGCTCCGGGGGCTCCGCGGGTCCCGAAACCGCGGCCGGTTCCGAGCTCCGGGGGCTCCGGGGGTCCCGAACCGCGGCCGGTTCCGAGCTCCGGGGGCTCCGCGGGTCCTGAACCGCGGCCGGTTCTGAGCTCCGGGGGCTCTGCGGGTCCGAACCGCGGCCGGTTCCGAGCTCCGGGGGCTCCGGGGGCTCCGCGGGTCCCGAACCGCGGCCGGTTCCGAGCTCCGGGGGCTCCGGGGGTCCCGAACCGCGGCCGGTTCCGAGCTCCGGGGGCTCCGCGGGTCCTGAACCGCGGCCGGTTCCGAGCTCCGGGGGCTCCGCGGGTCCGAACCGCGGCCGGTTCCGAGCTCCGGGGGCTCCGGGGGCTCCGCGGGTCCCGGCCCCTCCCGGACTCCGGGGATGGGCACAGGAAGGAGGAGCGGAGCCGCTTCCTGGCGGCCTCGTCATGTGGCTGCTGACGGCGCAGGGACGGATCCCATCCCGGATCCCATCCCGGATCCCATCCCGGATCCCATCCCGGATCCCATCCCGGATCCCGGGAAAGCCCCGAGCCCGGTGAGCGGATCCTTCCCGCCAGGCGGGGAAGGGGGGTTTGGGATCCGGGCCACCTCAACCCCAAAATGGGTGGGAAAAGGGGTTTTTTTCTCTAAAAATTCCCGCTCGGGTGAGGCCTCGTGGAGGTGCCGCCCCCTCCGTGTCTCCGGTTGGGAAGGGAGGGGGATGCTGCGGGATTGGGGTGGGAATAGGGCCGGGAATGGCGCGGTGACCGCGGGGACGGCCCGGACACGGCCCCGGAACGGCTGGGGCGGGGCTCGGCCACCGGAACCGCCCCCGGCACCGGCAGCGCCTTCCCGGGATGGGAATCCCCATCCCAGCACCGGAATCCCCCATTCCTGCATCCTCACATCCCGATCCTGCATCCCCATCCCGGTCCTGCATCCCCATCCTGACCCCACATCCCCATCCCGGTCCCACATCCCCATCACTGTCCCCATCCCCATCCCGACCCCACATCCCCATCCCGACCCCACATCCCCATCCTGACCCCACATCCCCATCCCGGCCCCACATCCCCATCCTGACCCCACATCCCCATCCCAGCACCGGAATCCCCCATTCCTGCATCTTCATCCCGATCCTGCATCCTCATCCCGATCCTGCATCCTCATCCCGATCCTGCGTCCCCATCCCGGTCCCACATCCCCATCCCGGCCCCACATCCCCATTGCAGTCCCACATCCCCATCCCGATCCTGCGTCCCCATCCCGGCCCCACATCCCCATCCCGGCCCCACATCCCCATCCTGGTCCCACATCCCCAACCCGGTACTGGAATCCCCACCCCAGCATCATGATTCCCCCATTCCTGCATCCCCATCCCAGCCCCACATCCCCATCCTGGTACCGGATTTCCCATCCCAGTCCCACATCCCCATCCCGGCCCCACATCCCCATCCCAGTCCTGCATCCCCATCCCAGTCCCACATCCCCATCCCGGTCCCACATCCCCATCCCAGCACCGGAATCCCCACCCCAGCACCAGGATTCCCCCACTCCTGCATCCCCATCCCGGTCCCACATCCCCATCCCGGCCCCACATCCCCATCCCGCCCCCCATCCCAGTCCCACATCCCCATCCCGGTATGAACCCCATCCTGGCCCCACATCCCCACCCCAGACCAACAATCCCTATTCCAGCCCCAGAATCCCCACCCCAGTCCAAGGATCCCCATCCCAGTCCCACATCCTCATCCCGGTCCCATATCCCCATCCCAGCCCCACATCCTCATCTCGGCCCCAGAATCCCTATCCCAGTACTGGAATCCCCATCCTGGCCCCACATCCCCATCCCAGTGGCTGAATCCCTATTCTGGTACCAGAATCCCCACCCTGGCCCCACATCCTGGCCCCACATCCCCATCCCAGTCCTGCATCCCCATCCCGGCCCCAGAATCCCTATCCCAGTACCGGAATCCCCACCCTGGCCCCACATCCCCATCCCAGCCTCAGAATCCCTATCCCGGCCCCACATCCCCATCCCGGTCCCTCATCCTCATCTTGGTCCCATATCCCCGTCTGGATCCCACATCCCCATCCCAGCCCCAGAATCCCTATCCTGGTACCGGAATCCCCATCCTGGTCCCACATCCTTATCCTGATCCCACATTCCCATCCCAGTGCCACATCCCCATCCTGGTCCCAGAATACCCATCTCAGTCCCAGAATCCCAATCCCAGTCCAAGAATCCCCATCCCAATCCCACATCCCCATCCCAGCCCCACATCCCCATCCCAGCCCCAGAATCCCTATCCCAGTACCAGAATCCCCATCTGGGTCCCACATCCCCATCCCGGTCCTGCATCCCCATCCTGGTCCCAGAATCCACATCCCGGTCCCATCATTCCCATCCCAGTACTGGAATCAACATCCCAGTGACAGAATCCCCATCCCGGCCCCACATCCCGATCCCGGTTCCAGAATCCCAGTCTTGGTTCCTGAACCTCCATCCCGGCCCCAGCATCCACATCCCGGTCCCACATCTCCATCGCAGACCGAGAATCCCTATCCCAGTCCAGCATCCCCATCCCAGTCCAGCATCCCCATCCCAGTCCAGGATCCCCATCCCAGTCCCCTCATTCCCATCCTGATCCCACATCCCCATCCTGGTCCCAAATCACCATCCTGGTCCCATCATCCCCATCCCAGTCCTGCATCCCCATCCCAATCCCACATCCCCATCCCAGCCCCACATCCCCATCCCAGCCCCAGAATCCCTATCCTGGTACTGGAATCCCCATCCCGGTCCCAATCTCCATCCCAGTGCCTGAATCCTCATCCCGGTCCCAGAATCCTTATCCCAGGGCCTGAATCCCCATCCTGGTCCCACATTCCCATCCCAGTACCGGAATCCCCATCCCAGTCCTGCATCCCCATCCCTGTCCCACATCCCTATCCCAGCCCCAGGATCCCTATCCCAGTACCGGAATCCCCATCCTGATCCCACATCCCCATCCCAGCCCCAGAATCCTTATCCCAGGGCCTGAATCCCCATCCTGGTACCAGATTTCCCATCCCAATCCCACATCCCCACCCCGATCCCAATTTCCCTCACAGTCCCCACACTCCCGGATTCCCCTCGGCACCCCCGCACATCTCCTGCTCTCTCCCTCTCCCTCTCCCCTCCCTCTCCCTCTCCCTCTCCCTCTCCCTCTCCCTCTCCCTCTCCCTCTCCCTCTCCCTCTCCCTCTCCCCTCCCTCTCCCTCTCCCTCTCCCTCTCCCTCTCCCTCTCCCCTCCCTCCCCGGTTCCCCTCCGCCCTCCCCGCCCCGCTCCCAGCTCCTCCTCCCGCCGCTCCCGTTCCAGGCCGGACCGGGAGCGCGGCGCGGCCCCGGAGCGCCCATGCCCGGCAGCCCCGGAGCGGCCCCGACAGGTACCGGGGGTTCCGGGGGGACCGGAGAGGGCACGGGGGGACCGGGAGGGACTGGGGGGGACCGGGGGGGACCTGGGGAGGGCACCGGGGGTACCGGGGGTTCCGGGGGGTACCGGGGGTACCGGGGGTACCGCGGAAGGCACAGGAGGTACCGGGGGGTACCGGGGGGACCGGGAGGGACCGGGGGGGACCGGGGGGGACCGGGGAAGGCACAGGGGGTACCGGGAGGGACCGGGGAGAACCGGGGAGGGACCGGGGAGGGACCGGGGGGACCGGGGAAGGCACAGGGGTACCGGGAGGGACCGGGAGAGACCGGGAGGGACCGGGAGGGACCGGGGAGGGACCGGGGGGGACCGGGGAAGGCACAGGGGGTACCGGGGGGACCGGGAGGGACCGGGGGGGACCGGGGAAGGCACAGGGGGTACCGGGGGGACCGGGAGGGACCGGGGGGGACCGGGGGGGACCGGGGAAGGCACAGGGGGTACCGGGGGGGACCGGGAGGGACCGGGGGGTACCGGGGGGTACCGGGGGGTACCGGGGGGTTCCGGGGAGGGCACGGAGAGGGACGGGCACCGATCCCCAGCGCCCCGCGGGCACTTCCTGCTTGGGGAGGGGGCGTGGGGTGGTGTTTGGGGTGGGATTTGGGGGCGGAGGGAATTCCGGGACGGGGGTGGGAATGGGGATCCCGGATTTATTTGGGGTGCCCCAAATGTTTATTTTCGGGTGGGGGATTTGGCGGCGCTGCCGAGCTGTGGGAGGGGAGGCGAGGGGGACATTTTTGGGGACATTTTTGGGGACATTTTTGGGGACACCTCTGGGGGTTTTGCGGGGCTCTTTGGGGTCGCTGCCGGGGTGTCCCCGCTTTTCCCTGTCCCCGCTTTTCCCTGTCGCTGCCGGGGCAGGAAGGGGAAGCGGCGGCGGCGGCACCGAAACCGTTTTTGGTTTCGTTTCACCCTCCGCGCCCGAGGTTTGGAAACGCCGAGCTCCGGGAAGGGAAAGGAGGAGCTCGGGGAGGGCGGGGAGGAACCTGCGGGGATCCCACAGGGGGAGCAGAACCCTCTGTGTGCCCAAATCTCCTGTCCCCAAATCTTGTCCTGCCCCTAAACCTCGTCCTGTCCCCAAATCTCCTGTCCCCAAATCCCTTCTCCCCAAATCTCATCCCATCCTCAAACCTCGTCCTGTTCCCAAATCTCCTGTCCCCAAACCTCGTCCTGTCCCCAAATCTCCTGTCCCCAAACCTCGTCCTGTTCCCAAATCTCCTGTCCCCAAATTTTGTCCAAATTTTGTCTTTAAACCTCGTCCCATCCCTAAATCTCATCCTGTCCCCGTATCTCCTGTTCCCAAATCTTGTCCTGTCCCCAAACCTCATCCCATCCTCGAGCCTCGTCCTCTCCCCAAATCTTGTTCTGCCCCCAAATCTCGTCCACTCCTGAATCTATTCCCATCCCCAAATCTTGTCCTGTCCCCCAATCTCATCCTGTCCCCAAATCTCCTGTCCCCAAACCTCCTCTCCCCAAATCTCCTCTCCCCAAATCTCATCCCATCCTCGAACCTCCTCCTGTCCCCAAATCTTGTCCTGTCCCCAGACCTCATCCAGTCCCAAATCTATTCCCATCCCCAAATCTCGTCCTGTCCCCAAATCTCATCCAGTCCCGAATCTATTCCCATCCCCAAATCATGTCTTGTCCCAAAATCTCCTGTCCCCAAATCTCATCCTGTCCGCAAACCTCATCCCATCCTCGTACCTCGTCCTGTCCCCAAATCTCATCCATCCTGTCCCCAAGTCTCATCCAGTCCCCAAATCTCCTGTCCCCAAATCTCATCCAGTCCTGAATCTCCTCCCATCCCCAAATCTCATCCTGGCCCCAAATCTCCTGTCCCCAAATCTCATCCTGTCCCCAAATCTCCTGTCCCCGAATCTCATCCAGTCCCGAATCTCCTCCCATCCCCGAATCTCATCCTGTCCCCAAATCTCCTGTCCCCAAACCTCGTCCTGTCCCCGAATCTCATCCTGTCCCCAAATCTCATCCAGTCCTGAATCTATTCCCATTCCTGAATCTCATCCTGTCCCCAAATCTCCTCTCCCCAAATCTCGTCCTGTCCCCAAATCTCCTGTCCCCAAATCTTATCCAGTCCCAAATCTATTCCCATCCCCAAATCTCATCCTGTCCCCAAATCTCCTGTCCCCGAATCTCATCCAGTCCCGAATCTCCTCCCATCCCCGAATCTCATCCTGTTCCGAAATCTCCTGTCCCCAAATCTCATCCTGTCCCCAAACCTCCTGTCCCCAAACCTCACCCCGCTCCCGAGCCTGACCCTTGGGGGCAGCAGGGCCGGCACCTGGGGCCGGAGTTACGGGGCCGAGCCACCTCCTCCATCCCGCACTGAGGATTTCCCTCCGCATCCCCCCCAGATGGAGCCGGACCCGCCTCTCCCCGGGATCCGGGCCCCTCTGCGGGCACCCCCGCGGCCGCCTCGCCCCCTCCGCGCCCTCCGGAGCAAGAGGAGGAGGAGGACGAAGATTTCCAGTTCCTGCTGTGCGAGGGCTGCGGGCAGGACTCCGCTCACCCGCGGCTGCTGCGCTGCCTGCACACGCTGTGCCCGGGCTGCCTGGGCTCTGCCAAGCCGGCGGGGCACTGCCCGCTCTGCCAGGCTCCCGTGCCCGCCGCCGTGGACAACCTGCTGGTCAGCAACCTGCGGAGCCGCCTGACGCTGTGGCGGCAGCTCCGCAGCCCCGGCGGCCCCGGCTGCAGCCGCTGCCGGGCGGAGCGGGCGCTGGTGTGGTGCTCGGACTGCGAGGAGTTCTTCTGCGGCCGCTGCCTCGAGGAGCACCGGTGGTGGCACAAGAGGAAGGAGCACAAGGTCAGGAAGGTGGAGGAGATGCGGGCGGGATCGGCGAGGGAGTTCCTGGAGGACACCCGGGGCTCCTGCAGCCTCTTCTGCAGCAGCCCGAGCCACCCCGAGGAGAGCCGCGTGTGCAGGTGAGGGAGCGCCCGGCTCAGCCCCGGGGCTTTGGGGGGATGCTCCAGCCCGGGGTGGGGTGGGGTGGGCAGGGTCGGGGTGATCCCAAATGGCATCCTGGCCCCAAATGTGGTCCTGTCCCCAAATCCCATCCCATCCCTAGTCTTAATCCTGTCCCCAAATCCCTGTCCTCAAAGTTCATTCTGTCCCCAAATCTCATCCCTGTCCCCAAATCCCATCGTGTCCCCAAACCTCCTCCTGTCCCCAAACCTCATCCTGTCCCCACATCTCGTGTCCCCAAATCTGGTCCTGTCCCCAAATCTCACCCTGTCCCCAAATCTGGTCCTATCCCAAAACCTCCTCCTGTCCCCAAATCCCGTCCTGTCCCCAAATCCCATCCTGTCCCCAAATCCCATCCTGTCCCCAAATCCCATCCTGTCCCCAGATCCCATCCCATCCCTAATCTTCATCCTGTCCCCAAATCCCTGTCCTCAAAGTTCATTCTGTCCCCAAATCTGGTCCTGTCCCCAAATCTCATCCTGTCCCCAAATCCCTCTCCTCAAAGTTCATTCTGTCCCCAAATCTCATCCCTGTCCCAAAACCTCCTCCTGTCCCCAAACCTCACCGTGTCCCAAAATCTCCTCCCATCTCCAAATCTCGCCCTGTCCCCAAACCTTATCCGTTGCCAAATCTTGGCCTGTTCCCAGATCTCCTCCTGTCCCCAAACCTCCTCCTGTCCCCAAATCTGGTCCTGTCTCCAGATCCCATCCCACCCCTAATCTTCATCCTGTCCCCAAATCCCTGTCCTCAAAGTTCATTCTGTCCCCAAATCTCATCCCTGTCCCCAAATCCCATCATGTTCCCAAACCTCCTCCTGTCCCCAAACCTCACCCTGTCCCCAAATCTCCTCCCATCCCCAAATCTCGCCCTGTCCCCAAACCTTATCTGTTGCCAAATCCTGGCCTGTTCCCAGATCTCCTCCTGTCCCCACATCTCCTTGTGTCCCCAAACCTCATCCTGTCCCCAAACCTCATCCTGTCCCCAAATCTCCTCCTGTCCCCACATCTGGTCCTGTCTTCAAATCTCATCATGTCCCCAAATCTGGTCTTGTCCCCAAATCCCATCCCCGTTCCCAAATCCCATCCTGTCCCCAGATCTCACCCTTCTCCCAGGTTTCATCCAGTCCCCAAACCTCATCCTGTCCCCACATCTCCTTGTGTCCCCACATCTCCTCCTGTCCCCAAACCTCCTCCTGTCCCCAAATCTGGTCCTGTCCCCAGATCCCATCCCTAATCTTCATCCTGTCCCCAAATCCCTCTCCTCAAAGTTCATTCTGTCCCCAAATCTCATCCCTGTCCCAAAACCTCCTCCTGTTCCCAAACCTCATCCTGTCCCCAAATCTCCTCGTGTCCCCAAATCTCCTCGTGTCCCCAAATCTCCTCCTGTCCCCACATCTGGTCCTGTCCTCAAATCTCATCATGTCCCCAAATCTGGTCCTATCCCAAAACCTCCTCCTGTCCCCAAATCCCGTCCTGTCCCCAGATCCCATCCCACCCCTAATCTTCATCCTGTCCCCAAATCCCTCTCCTCAAAGTTCATTCTGTCCCTAAATCTCATCCCTGTCCCCACATCTGGTCCTGTCCCAAAATCTGGTCCTGTCCCCAAATCTCCTCCTGTCCCCAAACCTCACCGTGTCCCAAAATCTCCTCCCATCCCCAAATCTCACCCTGTCCCCAAACCTTATCTGTTGCCAAATCTTGGCCTGTTCCCAGATCTCCTCCTGTCCCCAAACCTCACTGTGTCCCAAAATCTGGTCCTGTCCCCAAATCCCATCCCACCCCTAATCTTCATCCTGTCCCCAAATCCCTGTCCTCAAAGTTCATTCTGTCCCCAAATCTCATCCCTGTCCCCAAATCCCATCGTGTCCCCAAACCTCCTCCTGTCCCCAAACCTCACCCTGTCCCCAAATCTGGTCCTGTCCCCAGATCCCATCCCACCCCTAATCTTCATTCTGTCCCCAAATCTCATCCCTGTCCCAAAACCTCCTCCTGTTCCCAAACCTCACCCTGTCCCCAAATCTCCTCGTGTCCCCAAATCTCCTCGTGTCCCCAAATCTCCTCCTGTCCCCACATCTGGTCCTGTCCTCAAATCTCATCCTGTCCCCAAATCTGGTCTTGTCCCCAAATCCCATCCCCGTTCCCAAATCCCATCCTGTCCCCAGATCTCACCCCTCTCCCAGGTTTCATCCAGTCCCCAAATCCCATCCAGTCCCCAAATCCCATCCAGTCCCCAAATCCCACCGTGTCCCCAAACCTCACCCTGTCCCCAAACCTTATCTGTTGCCAAATCTTGGCCTGTTCCCAGATCTCCTCCTGTCCCCAAATCTCCTCCTGTCCCCAAATCCCATCCTGTCCCCAGATCCCCTCCTGTCCCCGAAGCTCTGCCAAAGGGGTTTTGTCACCTGTGTTTGAGGAGTGACCCCAGAGAGACCCCGATGTGCCAGAGCTGTGCCAGAGCTGTGCCAGAGCTGTGCCAGGGCTGTGCCAGGGCTGTGCCAGAGCTGTGCCGGGGCTGTGCCAGAGCTGTGCCAGAGCTGTGCCAGAGCTGTGCCAGGGCTGTGCCAGGGCTGTGCCAGAGCTGTGCCGGGGCTGTGCCAGAGCTGTGCCGGGGCTGTGCCAGGGCTGTGCCAGAGCTGTGCCAGAGCTGTGCCAGGGCTGTGCCAGAGCTGTGCCGGGGCTGTGCCAGAGCTGTGCCAGGGCTGTGCCAGAGCTGTGCCAGGGCTGTGCCAGAGCTGTGCCGGGGCTGTGCCAGGGCTGTGCCAGAGCTGTGCCAGGGCTGTGCCAGGGCTGTGCCAGAGCTGTGCCAGAGCTGTGCCAGGGCTGTGCCAGAGCTGTGCCGGGGCTGTGCCAGGGCTGTGCCAGGGCTGTGCCAGAGCTGTGCCAGGGCTGTGCCAGGGCTGTGCCAGAGCTGTGCCAGAGCTGTGCCAGGGCTGTGCCAGAGCTGTGCCGGGGCTGTGCCAGGGCTGTGCCAGGGCTGTGCCAGAGCTGTGCCAGGGCTGTGCCAGGGCTGTGCCAGAGCTGTGCCAGAGCTGTGCCAGGGCTGTGCCAGAGCTGTGCCGGGGCTGTGCCAGGGCTGTGCCAGGGCTGTGCCAGAGCTGTGCCAGGGCTGTGCCAGGGCTGTGCCAGAGCTGTGCCAGAGCTGTGCCAGGGCTGTGCCAGAGCTGTGCCGGGGCTGTGCCAGGGCTGTGCCAGGGCTGTGCCAGAGCTGTGCCAGGGCTGTGCCAGAGCTGTGCCAGGGCTGTGCCAGGGCTGTGCCAGGGCTGTGCCAGGGCTGTGCCAAGAGCTGTGCCAGGGCTGTGCCGGGCTGTGCCAGAGCTGTTCCAGGGCTGTGCCAGAGCTGTGCCAGAGCTGTGCCAGAGCTGTGCCAGGGCTGTGCCAGAGCTGTGCCAGAGCTGTGCCAGGGCTGTGCAGAGCTGTGCCAGGGCTGTGCCAGAGCTGTGCCAGGGCTGTGCCAGGGCTGTGCCGGGGCTGTGCCAGAGCTGTGCCAGAGCTGTGCCAGAGCTGTGCCAGGGCTGTGCAGGGCTGTGCCAGAGCTGTGCCAGGGCTGTGCCAGGGCTGTTGCAGAGCTGTGCAGGGCTGTGCCAGAGCTGTGCCAGGGCTGTGCCAGGGCTGTGCCAGAGCTGTGCCAGGGCTGTGCCAGAGCTGTGCCAGGGCTGTGCCAGAGCTGTGCCAGAGCTGTGCCAGAGCTGTGCCAGGGCTGTGCCAGGGCTGTGCCAGGGCTGTGCCAGGGCTGTGCCAGAGCTGTGCCAGAGCTGTGCCAGGTGGCCGGGGCTGTGCCAGGCTGTGCGGGGCTGTGCCAGGGCTGTGCCGGGGCTGTGCCGGGGCTGTGCTGGCCGGCTGTGCCAGCTGTGCGGGGCTGTGCCAGAGCTGTGCCAGGCTGTGCCAGGCTGTGCAGAGCTGTGCCAGGGCTGTGCCGGAGCTGTGCCAGGGCTGTGCCGGAGCTGTGCCAGGGCTGTGCCAGGGCTGTGCCGGGGCTGTGCCGGGGCTGTGCCAGAGCTGTGCCGGGGCTGTGCCAGAGCTGTGCCGGGGCTGTGCCAGAGCTGTGCCAGAGCTGTGCCGGGGCTGTGCCAGGGCTGTGCCAGAGCTGTGCCAGAGCTGTGCCAGAGCTGTGCCAGAGCTGTGCCAGAGCTGTGCCAGGGCTGTGCCAGAGCTGTGCCGGGGCTGTGCCAGAGCTGTGCCGGGGCTGTGCCAGGGCTGTGCCAGGGCTGTGCCAGGGCTGTGCCGGGGCTGTGCCGGGGCTGTGCCAGGGCTGTGCCAGAGCTGTGCCAGAGCTGTGCCAGGGCTGTGCCAGGGCTGTGCCAGAGCTGTGCCAGAGCTGTGCCAGGGCTGTGCCAGAGCTGTGCCGGGGCTGTGCACAGAGCTGTGCCAGGGCTGTGCCAAAGCTGTGCCAGGGCTGTGCCGGGGCTGTGCCAGGCTGTGCCAGAGCTGTGCCAGGGCTGGCCAGGGCTGGCCAGAGCTGTGCCAGAGCTGTGCCAGGGCTGTGCCAGAGCTGTGCCGGGGCTGTGCCAGGGCTGTGCCAGGGCTGTGCCAGAGCTGTGCCAGGGCTGTGCCAGGGCTGTGCAGAGCTGTGCCAGAGCTGTGCCAGGGCTGTGCCAGAGCTGTGCCGGGGCTGTGCCAGGGCTGTGCCAGGGCTGTGCCAGAGCTGTGCCAGGGCTGTGCCAGGGCTGTGCCAGAGCTGTGCCAGAGCTGTGCCAGGGCTGTGCCAGAGCTGTGCCGGGGCTGTGCCAGGGCTGTGCCAGGGCTGTGCCAGAGCTGTGCCAGGGCTGTGCCAGGGCTGTGCCAGAGCTGTGCCAGAGCTGTGCCAGCTGTGCCAGAGCTGTGCCAGGCTGTGCCGGGCTGTGCCGGGCTGTGCCAGAGCTGTGCCAGACTGTGCCAGAGCTGTGCCAGAGCTGTGCCGGGGCTGTGCCAGGGCTGTGCCAGGGCTGTGCCAGAGCTGTGCCAGGGCTGTGCCAGAGCTGTGCCAGGGCTGTGCCAGGGCTGTGCCAGGGGGGTTCCGGTGGGATTTAGGGAAAAGGCTCATGCCAGAGGGTGCTGGGCACTGAGCAGGCCCCAGGGAATGGGCACTGCCCCGGGGACAGCGTGGGGGGGTTGGGGGGCCTGAGCCCTGCCCATCGATGCCCACACTGCCCATCACTGACCCCTGTCCATCACTGACCCCTGTCCATCGATGCCCTCTGTCCATCACTGCCCATCACTGCCCATTGCTGCCCATCACTGCCCATCACTGACCCTTGTCCATCCCTGCCCATCACTGCCCATCACTGCCCATCCCTGCCCATCACTGCCCATCCCTGCCCATCACTGCCCATCACTGACCCCTGCCCCTCACTGCCCATCACTGCCCATCACTGCCCATCACTGCCCATCCCTGCCCACTGTCCATCACTGCCCATCACTGCCCATCACTGCCCATCCCTGCCCATCACTGCCCATCACTGCCCATCACTGCCCCCTGCCCCTCACTGCCCATCACTGCCCATCACTGCCCATCACTGACCCCTGTCCATCACTGCCCATCACTGCCCATCACTGCCCATCCCTGCCCATCACTGCCCATCCCTGCCCATTGCTGCCCATCACTGCCCATCACTGCCCATCACTGCCCATCACTGACCCTTGTCCATCCCTGCCCATCACTGACCATCACTGCCCATCCCTGTCCACTGCTGTCCATTGCTGCCCATCACTGCCCACCGCTGACCATCACTGCCCATCCCTGCCCATCACTGCCCTCTGTCCATCACTGCCCATCACTGCCCATCACTGCCCATCCCTGCCCATCACTGCCCTCTGTCCATCACTGCCCATCACTGCCCATCCCTGCCCATCCCTGCCCCTCACTGCCCATCCCTGCCCATCCCTGCCCCTCACTGCCCATCACTGCCCATCACTGCCCATCACTGCCCATCACTGCCCATCCCTGCCCATCATGCCCATCACTGCCCACCATCCCTGCCCATCATGCCCATCACTGCCCATCACTGCCCATCACTGCCCATACTGACCCCTGCCATCACTGCCCATCACTGCCCATCACTGCCCATCACTGCCCATCATGCCCATCCCTGCCCATCACTGCCCATCACTGCCCATCACTGCCCATCACTGCCCCCTGCCCATCACTGCCCATCACTGCCCATCACTGACCCCTGTCCATCACTGCCCATCACTGCCCATCACTGCCCATCCCTGCCCATCACTGCCCATCCCTGCCCATTGCTGCCCATCACTGCCCATCACTGCCCATCACTGCCCATCACTGACCCTTGTCCATCCCTGCCCATCACTGACCATCACTGCCCATCCCTGTCCACTGCTGTCCATTGCTGCCCATCACTGCCCACCGCTGACCATCACTGCCCATCCCTGCCCATCACTGCCCTCTGTCCATCACTGCCCATCACTGCCCATCACTGCCCATCCCTGCCCATCACTGCCCTCTGTCCATCACTGCCCATCACTGCCCATCCCTGCCCATCCCTGCCCCTCACTGCCCATCCCTGCCCATCCCTGCCCCATGCCCATCACTGCCCATCATGCCCATCACTGCCCATCACTGCCCATCCCTGCCCATCACTGCCCATCCCTGCCCATCATGCCCCATCACTGCCCATCACTGCCCATCACTGCCATCGATGCCCATCACTGCCCATCCTGCCCATCACTGCCATCACTGCCCATCATGCCCATCCCTGCCCATCACTGCCCATCACTGCCCATCACTGCCCATTGCTGCCCATCCCTGCCCATCACTGCCCATCACTGCCCATCACTGCCCATCGATGCCCATCACTGCCCATCACTGCCCATCACTGCCCCTCACTGCCCATCACTGCCCCTCACTGCCCATCCCTGTCCATCCCTGCCCATCACTGCCCATCACTGCCCCTCACTGCCCATCACTGCCCCCTGCCCCTCACTGCCCATCCCTGCCCCCCGGCTGGAACCAGCCCCACGCGGCCCCGCTGCCACCCGCGCGTTCCCTCCTCCGCCCCCGGCAGCATTTACTGCCCTCGCTGCGAGCGCGCCCTGTGCTGTCCGTGCGCGCTGCTGGACACTCGCCACGCTCCCTTCCGCGACCTGCGCTCCGAGAGCCGCCGGCGCCAGGACGAGCTGCGCTCGCTGCGCCGGGACCTGCGGCGGCTCCGCGGCTCCTTCGAGGCGGCGCTGGCGCGGCTGCGGAGCGAATCCTCTCGGCGTGAGGAGCAGCGGGAGCGGCTGCGGGAGCGCGTCCGGACCAGCGCCGAGCGGCTGCAGCGCCTGGTGCGGAGCGAGGCCGAGGAGCTGCGGGCGCTGCTGGAGGCGAGGCCGGAGAGAGGCCGGAGCTCCCCGGCCGAGGAGCTGCGGAGCGTGGAGGGGACGCTGCGGCGGCTGGAGGCGGCCGAGAGGGTGGCGGACAGGCTGGGCCGCTACGGCGGCGAGCAGGAGCTGATGGACATGCAGCCCTTCGTGAAGGGAGCGCTGCTGGAGCTGCAGCGGCTGCGGCCGCCCGAGCCCTCCGCGGAGAGGGAGCCCGAGGACTTCGCCGAGTGCCGGGCGCGGCTGCGGGCGCTGGTGGAGCGCGTCACGGGGCGCCCAGGTGAGGAGAGGGGCTTGGGGAATGGGGAGGGAGATCGGGGATCGGAGATTGGAGCTTGGAGGTCACGCTGGGAGCGGGGACAGCGCTGGAGCGGGCGGGGTGAGCGCGGTCCTGGCTGGGCTTGGGTGCGCTCGGGGGTGGGGCAGGCGCGGCTTCTGTTGCTCTTCTGGGTCTTCTTTGTGTTCTTGTTCTTGTTCTTCTTGTTCTTGTTCTTCTTCTTGTTCTTCTTCTTCTCCTTCTTCTTCTTCTTGTTCTTCTTCTTCTCCTTCTTCTTCTTCTTCTTCTTCTCCTTCTTCTTCTTCTTCTTCTTCTTCTTCTCCATCTCCTCCTCTTCTGTCTCCTCCTCCTCGTCTGTCTCCGTCTCCTCCTTCTCCTTCTCCATCTGTCTCCGTCTTCTCCTCCTCCTCCTTCTCTTCCTCCTCCTCCTCCTCCTCCTCCTCCTCCTCCTCCTTCTTGTTCTTGTTCTTGTTCTTGTTCTTGTTCTTGTTCTTGTTCTTCTTCTTCTCCTTCTTCTTCTTCTTGTTCTTCTTCTTCTCCTTCTTCTTCTTCTTCTTCTTCTCCTTCTCCATCTCCTCCTCTTCTGTCTCCTCCTCCTCGTCTGTCTCCGTCTCCTCCTTCTCCTTCTCCTCCTTCTCCTTCTCCTTCTCCTTCTCCTTCTCCTTCTCCTTCTCCTTCTCCTTCTCCTTCTCCTTCTCCTTCTCCTTCTCCTTCTCCTCTTCCTCCTCTCCCTCTCCCTCCTCCTCCTCTCCCCACTTTCCCTCCTGCAGCTCTTTATCGCCCTTGGAGCTGGGATTTGCTCTGTCACTTTTATGGCCGCAGCCCCTTTGGGGTCTCCCCCCGATCCCGCAGATCCCCGGGAATGCTCATTCCCGGCTTCCCAGAGCATCCCAAACCCCCTGGGCCACCCCAAACTGGAGGGAGGGGGATCAGAGCTGCCCTTCCCTTGCTGCCAGCGGGATTTTCCCGGGAGGGAGGCTCTGGCTCGGGATCACATCCCTGTTTTTTCCGTGGCAGCCACCGACATTCCCGAGGCCGAGGCGGCCCTGGAGAACAACCTGGTGAGACTTGGGGCTCCTGGATCCCTCCTTCCCCCCGCCTTTCCCGGCCTTTCCCGAGGCTCTCCTTTCCCTCATCCCTGGTTTTTCCTCCCCCGTGGATTCCCAGCTCACACCAGGCACGGTCCCACCCCACCCCTGCTGCTCCATCCCTCGTTTCCCACCGGGAATTCCATGACCTTGATCAGAGCCAGAGGTGCAGCATCCAGAGCCATCCCAAATCCTCCGTGCCTCAGTTTCCCCATTCCCGAGGGCGTTCCTGCCCCTCCACTGGGGCCCATGTGAAAGATCCATGGGATGGACAATGCATGGAATGCAGGATCCCTGGGGTGAAGGATCCCTGGGGTGAAGGATCCCTATGAAGCATCTGTGGGATGGAGGATCCATGGGGTGAAGGATCCATGGGGTGCAGGATCCATGGGGTGAGGGATCCATGGGCTGTGGGATCCATGGGGTGTGGGATCCATGAGAAGCATCCATGGGATAGAGGATCCATGGGGTGGAAGATCCATGGGATGCAGAATCCATGGGGTGAAGGGTCCATGTGAAGAATCCTTGGGATGGAGGATCCATGGGATGCACGATCCATGGGGTGAAGGATCCATGGGGTGAGGGAATGTGAAGGATCCGTGGGGTGAAGCATCCATGAGATGCAGAATCCATGAGGTGAAGGATCCATGGGGTGAAGGATCCATGGGGTGAAGGATCCATGGGATGGAGAATCCATGGAGTGAAGGATCCATGGAGTGAAGGATCCATGGGGTGAGGGATCCATGGGATGAAGGGTCCATGTGAAGGATCCATGGGATGCAGAATCCATGGGGTGAGCGATCCATGGGGTGAGGGAATGTGAAGGATCCGTGGGGTGAAGCATCCATGAGATGCAGAATCCATGAGGTGAAGGATCCATGGGGTGAAGGGTCCATGGGATGCAGAATCCATGGGGTGAGGGATCCATGTGGTGAGGGATCCATGGGATGGAGAATCCATGGAGTGCAGGATCCATGGGGTGAGGGATCCATGGGGTGAAGGATCCATGGAGTGAAGGATCCATGGGGTGAGGGATCCATGGGATGGAGAATCCATGGGGTGAAGGGTCCATGGGTTGATGGATCCATGAGATGCAGGATCCATGGGATGGAGGATCCATGGAATGCAGGATCCATGGAATGCAGGATCCATGTGAACTATATGTGGGGTGAAGGATCCATGGGGTGAAGGATCCATGGGATGGAGAATCCATGGAGTGAAGGATCCATGGGGTGACGATCCATG
>JAMPIT010000312.1:32500-42485 GCA_026261815.1 Monarcha castaneiventris obscurior
GAGATCCCAGAGATGGCGGCACCGAGTGACCCCATGGCACTGAGTGACCCCATGGAGGTGGCACTGAGTGACCCATGGAGGTGGCACTGAGTGACCCCATGGCACTGAGTGACCCTTGGAGGTGGCAAAGAGTGACCCTTTGGAGGTGGCACTGAGTGACCCCATGGCACTGAGTGACCCCATGGCACTGAGTGACCCCTTGGCACTGAGTGACCCCATGGAGGTGGCACTGAGTGACCCCATGGAGGTGGCATGAGTGACCCCATGGCACTGAGTGACCCCATGGCCCCGAGTGACCCATGGAGGTGGCACTGAGTGACCCATGGAGGTGGCACTGAGTGACCCCATGGCCCTGAGTGACCCTTGGAGGTGGCACTGAGTGACCCTTTGGAGGTGGCACTGAGTGACCCCATGGCACTGAGTGACCCCATGGCACTGAGTGACCCCTGCACTGAGTGACCCCATGGCACTGAGTGACCCCAGCACTGAGTGACCCTTGGAGGTGGCACTGAGTGACCCCATGGAGGTGGCACTGAGTGACCCTTGGAGGTGGCACTGAGCCGGGAATCCCCCAGGCCAGCTCGAGGTGAACCCTTTATTAATCAATAATTAATGAAGCTGACTGATTTATTTATTTATTTATTTGTGGATTGATTGATTAATTAATTAATGTCCCTGTGGGATAAATGACATCAGATGACAAAAAAAAAAATGACAAGGAAGAAATGAGAGGTCATTGGGGGGGGGGGAGGTGTCCTCCGGAGTGTCTCGGGTGGCCGGGGGACATCTGGGGACACTTGGGGTCACTTGGGGTCACTTGGGGACACTTGGGGTCACCTGGGGTCACTTGGGGACACTTGGGGACACTTGGGGTCACTTGGGGACACTTGGGGACACTTGGGGTCACTTGGGGACACTTGGGGACATTTGGGGTCACTTGGGGTCACTTGGGGACACCTGGGGACACTTGGGACCCCAGGGGACACCGGGGACATTTGGGGACACTTGGGGTCACTTGGGGACATTTGGGGACACTTGGGGGTCACTTGGGGACACTTGGGGTCACTTGGGGACACTTGGGGTTACTTGGGGACACTTGGGGACATTTGGGGACACTTGGGGGTCACTTGGGGACACTTGGGGTCACTTGGGGACACTTGGGGTCACTTGGGGTCACTTGGGGTCACTTGGGGACATCTGGGGACATTTGGGGACACTTGGGGTCACTTGGGGACACCTGGGGACACTTGGGGTCACTTGGGGACACTTGGGGACATCTGGGGACATTTGGGGAAATTTGGGGACACTTGAGGACCTCTGGGGACACTTGGGGTCACTTGGGGTCACTTGGGGACACTTGGGGACATTTGGGGTCACTTGGGGACACCTGGGGACATCTTGGGGGCACTTGGGGACATTTGGGGTCACTTGGGGACACTTGGGGACACCTGGGGACATCTTGGGGACACTTGGGGACATTTGGGGTCACTTGGGGACACCTGGGGACACTTGGGGACACTTGGGGTCACTTGGGGACACCTGGGGACCCTTTATCCCTTTTAGGGGACACCTGGGGGCACTTTGGCCCTGTCATGGGGGACACTTAGGGACACTTGGGGACACCAGGGGACACTTGGGGACCCAGTCCCTGGCATGGGGGACATTTGGGGACACTTGGGCACCCCTTGTCCGGGTCATGGGGGACCCCTGGGGGCCCCTGGGGACATCTTGTCCCTTTTAGGGGGACACTTGGGGACCCTGTTCCTGTCAGAGGGGGCACCTGGGGACATCTGGGGGCACCTGGGGGACCCCTTGTCCCTTGTAGGGGAACACTTGGGGACCCCCGGGGACCCTCGGGCACCCTGTCCTTGGCAGAGGGGACCCCAGGGACCCTCGGGCACCCCTTGTCCCTTGTAAGGGGACACTTGGGGACCCCTGGGGACCCCCCGGGCACCCCTCGTCCCTGGCACAGAGGACCCCCAGGGACCCCCGAGCACCCTGTCCCTGGAAGAGGAGAACCTTGGGGGACCCCGGGGACCCCCGGGCACCCCCTGTCCCTGTTAGAGGGGAGCCCCGGTGACCCCTAGGGACCCCCGGACACCCCCTGTCCCTTGTAGGAGGACCCCCAGGGACCCCCGGGCCCCCTGTCCCTGGCAGAGGGGACCCCAGGGACCCTCGGGCACCCCTTGTCCCTTGTAGGGGGACACTTGGGGACCCCCGGGGACCCTCGGGCACCCCGTCCCTGGCAGAGGGGACCCCCAGGGACCCCCGGGCACCCCTTGTCCCTTGTAGGGGGACCCCAGGGACCCTCGGGCACCCTGTCCCTGGCAGAGGGGACCCCCAGGGACCCCCAGGGACCCCCGGTTACCCTCGGGCCCCCTTGTCCCTTGTGGACCCCACCCCGGGCCCCCTGTCCCTGGCAGAGGGGACCCCAGGGACCCTCGGGCACCCCTTGTCCCTTGTAGGGGGACACTTGGGGACCCCCGGGGACCCTCGGGCACCCCGTCCCTGGCAGAGGGGACCCCCAGGGACCCCCGAGCACCCCTTGTTCCCGGCAGAGGGGACCTGGGACCCCTAGGCACCCTCGGGCACCCCCTGTCCCTGGCACAGGGGACCCCTGGGGACCCCCAGGGACCCTCGGGCACCCCTCGTACCTGGCAGAGCACCCCAGGGACCCCCAGGGACCCCCGGTTACCCTCGGGCACCCCTTGTCCCTTGTGGGGGGACCCCAGGGACCCTCGGGCACCCTGTCCCTGGCAGAGGGGCCACTGGGGACCCCCGGGACCCCCGGGCACCCTGTCCCTGGCAGAGAGGACCCCAGGGACCCCCGGGCACCCCCTGTCCCTGGAAGAGGGGACCCCAGGGACCCCCATGGACCCCCGGGCACCCCTCGTACCTGGCACAGGGAACCTCGGGCACCCCGGGCACCCCTGTCCCAGGGGGACACTTGGGGACCCCCGGGACCCCCGGGCACCCCTTGTGCCTGGCAGAGGGGACCCCCAGGGACCCCCAGGGACCCCCGGGCCCCCCCCGTTCCCGTTCCCGTTCCGGGCCCGCCGGTGCCGGGCGGTGCCGCCGAGCGGGGCCGGGTGTGAGACGGCAGTGCCACCGCCAGGGGGCGCCCTCGCACCGCGGCTGAGGGGCTGGGACGGGTCTGGGACAGATGGACAGATGGACAGGGATGGACAGGGATGGACAGGGATGGACAGGGATGGACAGGGATGGACAGAGGGACAGATGGACAGAGGGACAGGGATGGACAGGGATGGACAGAGGGACAGATGGACAGAGGGACAGAGGGACAGGGATGGACAGGGATGGACAGAGGGACTGAGGGACAGAGGGACAGAGGGACAGAGGGACAGAGGGACAGAGGGACAGATGGACAGGGATGGACAGAGGGACAGGGATGGACAGGGATGGACAGAGGGACAGAGGGACAGATGGACAGAGGGACAGAGGGACAGAGGGACAGGGATGGACAGGGATGGACAGAGGGACAGAGGGACAGAGGGACTGAGGGACTGAGGGACTGAGGGACAGGGATGGACAGGGATGGACAGAGGGACAGATGGACAGATGGACAGAGGGACAGAGGGACAGAGGGACAGGGATGGACAGGGATGGACAGAGGGACAGATGGACAGATGGACAGAGGGACTGAGGGACAGGGATGGACAGAGGGACAGATGGACAGATGGACAGATGGACAGAGGGACAGAGGGACAGGGATGGACAGGGATGGACAGAGGGACAGAGGGACAGGGATGGACAGAGGGACAGGGATGGACAGGGGGACAGAGGGACAGAGGGACAGGGATGGACAGAGGGACAGGGATGGACAGGGGGACAGGGGGACAGAGGGACAGGGATGGACAGAGGGACAGGGATGGACAGGGGGACAGGGGGACAGGGATGGACAGATGGACAGATGGACAGGGATGGACAGGGATGGACAGAGGGACAGAGGGACAGATGGACAGATGGACAGATGGACAGGGATGGACAGAGGGACAGAGGGACAGAGGGTCAGAGGGACAGAGGGACAGGGATGGACAGAGGGACAGAGGGACAGAGGGACAGAGGGACAGAGGGACAGGGGGACAGAGGGACAGGGATGGACAGAGGGACAGGGATGGACCAGAAAACCCCAAATCCTGGGGGAAAGGGTGTAAAAATTCCCCCCAAAATCCCATTGTTCCAAACGTCCCTTTGGCGCCAGGAAAAATCCTGTTTTCTGGGAAAAACGGGAATCTCTGCGGGTTTTTAGGGCCATGGATGGCTGTGCTGGAATGATATTGATGGTCCCGATAGGATGTGATCAATAATTCATGGCCTCATCAATCCATTCCTAAACAAACTCTGGGAAAAGGGATCCGGGAGCAGAATACAGGGAAAAATGGGATGGGGGGAAAAAAAGGGATAAATCCTGTCTGGGTATGGAAATGGATTTGCGCCCTCCATCCATCATCCATCCATCCCTGATCCATCCCTGATCCATCCCTGATCCATCCCTGATCCATCCATCCCTGATCCATCCATCCCTGATCCATCCCTGATCCATCCCTGATCCATCCATCCCTGATCCATCCCTGATCCATCCCTGATCCATCCCTGATCCATCCCTGATCCATCCATCCCTGATCCATCCCTGATCCATCCCTGATCCATCCCTGATCCATCCATCCCTGATCCATCCCTGATCCATCCCTGATCCATCCCTGGGATATCAGGAATGGGGAATGGGAGCAGCCCCCCCTCAGCTCTGTCTCTGCCGCGCCCCCCCGGGATGGGAACGGAGGGATCGGGATCGGGATCGGGAGCGGGGAAAACTCGGGATGGCAGCTCCGGGAATCGATCCCACTCCCAAAATCCATGGATCTCCCTCCGGGCGAGGGGGGTCGGGGTGGGAGGGAGCAGCTCCCGCATCCACGCGGGGCTCCCTTTATCCCGCTTTTCCAAGGGATGACCCCCCGCGGTTTCCCCCGTGCTCCCTCTCCCTTCAAATCCCTTTTCCCTCTCCCCGAGGGCCCGGACGGGGCCGCCGGAATTCCCGCTTGGAATTCCCGCTTGGAATTCCCGCTTGGATCGGCAACAGCGGCACGGGCGGCTCCCATCTTCTTTTTCCCCCCCCCCGACCCCACAAGGGACTCCCGGAACGGAACGGAACGGAACGGAACGGAACGGAACGGGACTGGAGGAGCCGCGCCCCGACGGCACCGCCGCCGCTCCGGGTGGAAAACCGGGAACGGGGAAGCGGCGGCGGAGCTCTGGAGAACGCCCGGAGCCCGAGCCGGAACGCGCGGGGGTTTTTGGGGGGGTTATTTCTGCATTTTTCTGTATTTTTGGGGGGGTTATTTCTGTATTTTTAGGGGGTTTATTTCTGTATTTTTCTGTATTTTTGGGGGGTTTATTTCTGTATTTTTCTGTATTTCTGGGGCGTTATTTCTGTATTTTTCTGTATTTTTGGGGGGGTTATTTCTGTATTTTTGGGGGGTTTATTTCTGTATTTTTGGGGGGTTTATTTCTGTATTTTTCTGTATTTTTGCGGGGTTTATTTATCTATTTTTGCGGAGGTTATTTCTGAATTTCTGAGGGGTTTATTTCTGTATTTCTGCGGGGGTTTATTCCTGCATTTTTGCGGGGTTTATTTCTCTATTTTTGCTGGGTTTATTTCTGTATTTTTGCGGAGGTTATTTCTGCATTTCTGCGGGGGTTTATTTCTGTATTTCTGCTGGGTTTATTTCTCTATTTTTGCTGGGTTTATTTCTGCATTTCCGTGGAGGTTATTCCTACATTTCTGCGGGGTTTATTTCTGCATTTGCGGGGCGCAGCGCGGGCGGTGCCGGGCTGGGTGGGTGGGTGGGTGGGAGAAGGGGGCGGCGAGCGCAGGGGGGAGGCTTGGCAGGAATGCAAATCGCAGCCCCAGAGCCCGCACGGCCCCGCCGCCGCTCGCAGCTCCCGCAGCTCCCGCAGCTCTCTCAGCTCAGCCCCGGAGCCGCCGGGGGCAGCGGGCGGGGTCCCCCCGGGTCCCCCCCGCCCCATCCCGGCTCGGCCCAGGATCGGCAGGAGGAGGATGAGGAGCTCAGGGAAGGGCTGCGGGTGGTTTAGAGGCACCTAGGACAGGGTAAGTGATGGAGGGATTGGGAATAGGGGCAGGGATGGGCTGGGAGAGACCGGGAAAAGGGAGAGAGAGGGAAATGGGCACGGGAGAGACCGGGAAAAGGCAGAGAGAGGGAAGTGGGCACACGGGAGAGACCGGGAAAAGGGAGAGAGAGGGAAGTGGGCACACGGGAGAGCCGGAGGGATGGGAAGGCAAAGGAGTTAATTGGGGAAGGGAGGGGTTGAAGCAGAGGATAAAGAAAAGGAGGGTTAATTAATTATTTTAGAGGGTGGGGTTGGGGTTGGGGCGGGGGGGAGGGAAGGAAAAGCTGGGAAAAAAGAGAGTGAGAAAGGTGGGAAGAGGCGGCTCGAGGGGAGGGAAGGAAAAACCCGATGGAGCAGGGAAAAAGCGAGTGAGAAGGGTGGGGAGAGAAGGAATAGCCCGATGGAGCCGGGGAAAAGCAAGTGAGAAAGGTGGGAAGAGGCGGCCGGAAGGGAGAGAAGGAAAAACCCGATGGAGCCGGGAAAGAGAGAGTGAAAAGGGTGGGAAGAGGCAGCCGGAGGGGAGGGAAGGCAAGACCCGATGGAGCAGGGAAAAAGCGAGTGACAAGGGTGGGAAGAGGCAGCCGGAGGGGAGGGAAGGAATAGCCCGATGGAGCCGGGAAAAAAAGCGAGTGAGAAGAGTGGGAAGAGAAGGAAAAGCCCGATGGAGCCGGGGAGAAGCGAGTGAGAAGGGTGGGGAGAGACGGCCGGAAGGGAGGGGAGGAAAAGCCCGATGGAGCCGGGGAGAAGCGAGTGACAAGGGTGGGAAGAGGCGGCCGGAGGGGGGAGAGAAGGAAAAACCCGATGGAGCAGGGAAAAAGCGAGTGAGAAGGGTGGGGAGAGGCGGCCGGAGGGGAGGGGAGGAAAAGCCCGATGGAGCCGGGAAAAAGAGAGTGACAAGGGTGGGAAGAGGCGGCCGGGAAGCGGAGGAAAGCGAGGGGAAGAGGGAAAGGGTGGAGGACGGAGCCGGGGCCGGGGCCGGGGCGCGGCCTGGGGGGGAGCCGGGCACAGACAAAGGGGCGCGGCCCCTCCGCCTCCTCCCGCTGCGGCCGGGCGGGGCCGGGGGGCGGCGGCGCTGAGCCCCTCGCTGTGCCCTGCCAGGGGGGGACATGGCCCTGCTGCTGGCCACCTGGCTCTGGCCACGCTGCTGTGGCCCGGCCTGGCCTGCCCCAGCCCCTGCTCGTGCTCGGCCAAGAGGAACGGGCGGCTGCTGGCCGAGTGCGCCTACCGGGAGCTGCGCCACGTCCCGCGGGGCCTCTCCCCCAACGTCACCATCCTCACCCTCTCCGCCAACCGCCTGGGCCGCCTGAGCCGCGCCTCGCTGGCCGACGTGCCCGAGCTGCAGTCGCTGTGGCTGGGCTACAACCACATCTCGGCCGTGGAGCCCGGCACCTTCTCGGCGCTGCCGCAGCTCAAGAACCTGGACCTGAGCCACAACCGGCTGGCCGAGTTCCCCTGGCAGGACCTGCGCAACCTGAGCGCGCTGCAGATCCTCAAGCTGAGCAACAACCGCCTGGCGGGGCTGCCCCGGGACGCGCTGCGCGGCCTGCGGGAGCTGCGCTCGCTCTGGCTCAACGACAACCAGCTCACCACGCTGGCCCAGGGCACCTTCGAGGCGCTGCCGGCCCTGGCGCAGCTCCAGCTCTTCCACAACCCCTTCAACTGCTCCTGCAAGCTCTTCTGGCTCAAGGAGTGGGCCCACGGCACCTCGGTGGCCATCTCCAGGGCGGGCTCCACGCTGTGCGCCGCTCCGGCGCCTCCGGGGCCGGGCGGTCACCGAAATCCCCGGGCAGCTCTGCGTGGCCCCCTCGGCCCAGCTCACCTACCTGTCCGGCCCGGCCGGAGCCGAGCCTCGGGACGGCCTCACGCTGACCCTGCACTGCAGCGTGGCCGGCAGCCCTCCCCCGGAGATCCACTGGCGCATCCGCACGCCCGGCCGCCGCGTGGACATCCGCGGGCCCACGGTGGCCAGGGACGGCGGCGCCAAGGCCGGCCGGCAGCGCTTCCTGGCCTTCAAGAACGGCACCATGGCCATCCCCAACTTCGGCAAGGAGGACGAGGGCACCTACACCTGCCTGGCCGTCAACGACGTGGGCAGCCGCGACGTGTCCGTCAACGTGGCGCTGGCAGGGGCACAGAAATACCCGCCGCAGCCCGGCAGGGACCCGCCGGGCCGCAAGGGCCACGCGGCCGGCACGAAACCCGGCGCCAAGGGGGCCAAGAACAGCGTGCTGACCCCGGAGGAGAGGGGCAAAGCGCTGGGCCCCACCCGGCAGAGCCAGCCCTCGGCGGCGGCGGCGGCGGCGGCGGAGGAGGAGGAGGAGGAGGAGGAGGAGGGGACGGAGGCCGAAGGGCAGGGCCAGGGCCGCGTCCCTTGGGAGCCGCCGGCCTTGGAGAAGAAGTGCGGCTCGGCGCCGAGCAGCACCAAATACATCTCCAACCACGCCTTCAACCAGAGCGGCGACTTCAAGCAGCACAGCTTCGAGCTGGGCGTCATCGCCCTGGACGTGGCCGAGCGCGATGCCCGCGTCCAGCTCACCCCGACGCAGCCGCGGCCCGGCGGGGGCAACCTGGGCGTGCTCTACCTGTGCCAACAGGGCCGCCGCGGCCACTCCCTGGTGCAGTGGTCGCGGATCGAGGCCGGCGTGAACTCCTACTGGTTCCAGGGCCTGAAACCCGGCACCAACTACTCGGTGTGCCTGAGCTACCCGGGCCAGGAGTGCCGGGTGCAGGTGGTGTTCAGCACCAAGAAGGAGATCCCGTCGCTGATCATCATCGTGGTGGTCAGCATCTTCCTGCTGCTGCTGGCCACGCTGCCGCTGCTGGGAGCCACGTGGTGCCACCTGCTCGCCAAGCTGCGCGGCAAGCCCTACAAGCTCATCATGAAGGCGCACAAGAACCCCGACCAGATGGAGAAGCGCATGGCCGCCGACTTCGACCCCCGCGCCTCCTACCTGGAGTCCGAGAAGAACTTCCAGGCCGGCGAGGCCGAGGCGGAGGAGGAGGAGGAGGATGAGGAGGAGGAGGAGGATGAAGAAGGAGCGCGGTGGAGGCGCAGGAGGGAGGGAGAAGGCGCGGCCGAGCTGGAGCGGGAGGAGAGCGTGGCCGCCAGCTCCGTGGGCGAGTCGCAGTCCAAGGGCGGCGCCGAGGAGTTCGAGGTGCGCTCCGAGTACAGCGACAAGCTGCCCCTGGGCGCCGAGGCCGTCACCATCTCCCCGGAGATCAACGGCAACTACCGGCAGCGGCCCCGCTGAGCCCCGCCGGGCCCGGCCCCGCCGCTCCCCCACCCCCGAAAATCCTCCGGGAGCAACCGGAGCGGTCCCCGCCTCTCCTCCTCTTTCCTCCTCCTCCTCCTCCTCCTCCTCCTGGCCCTCGGCCGCCGCGGATGCTCGGTGCCTCCGGGATGAGTCTCCCACGATTTCGTTTCCATTTCGGGCTCCCGGCTCGGCGGCGACAACGATTCCCGGTGCCCCGCCCGCCCCCGCCGCCGGCGAGCCGCGGGGTTGCTTCCCCCTCCGAGGAAAACAACGAAAAAACCGAAAAAAAAACCGGGAAAAAACGGCTGAAAGCAAAAAGCCCGAGAGCCCAAAATTCTCTTTCCTGGAATCGGTTCGGTCCCCGCCGCTCCTCGGTGCTCGGTGAGTTCCCTCTGCTCCCCGGTTCTCTCCTGTCGCTCCCCGGAGCGACTCCACCGAGCCCCGAGCGATCCCCACCGAGCCCCGAGCTGTCCCCACCGAGCCCCGAGCGATCCCCACCGAGCCCCGAGCGATCCCCACCGAGCCCCGAGCGATCCCCACCGAGCCCCGGAGCGATCCCCACCGAGCCCCGAGCGGTCCCCACC
>JAMPIT010000313.1:0-25000 GCA_026261815.1 Monarcha castaneiventris obscurior
CCAAATCCCCTCCCCAAATCCCCAAATCCCCTCGCCAAATCCCCAAATCCCCTCACCAAATCCCCAAATCCCCTCGCCACACCCCCAAATCCCCTCCCCAAATCCCCAAATCCCCTCACCACATCCCCAAATCCCCTCCCCAAATCCCCAAATCCCCTCGCCACACCCCCAAATCCCCTCGCCAAATCCCCCAAATCCCTTGTCACATCCCCAAATCCCCTCGCCAAATCCCCAAATCCCCTCGCCAAATCCCCAATCCCCTCCCAAATCCCAAACCCCTCTGCCACACCCCCAATCCCCTCGCCACACCCCAAATCCCCTCCCCAATCCTCAAATCCCCACCCCTTCGCCACACCCCCAAATCCCCTCGCCAAATCCCCCAAATCCCCTGCCCAATCCCCAATCCCTCCCCAAATCCCCCATCCCCCTCCCCAAATCCCCAAATCCCCTCCCCAAATCCCCAAATCCCCTCGCCGCACCCCCAAATCCCCTCGCCCCAAAACCGGGGGGGTGCCCACCTCCCCAAACACCCACCAGCTCCTCCCTGCAGCTCTGCCACTTCCCGCGGGCCTCGCTCAGGGACCTGTTGGTGGCATCCAGAATTCCCAAGGAATTCCCGTGCTGTGCCCAGCCCTGGCACAGCAAGGTGGGCACGGCCACCGCCACCAGCACCACGGTGGCCACCGCCAGGCTCAGAGTGGCCACCTCCTTCCAGGGCCACTTGGAAGGCGCCATCTCGCTTTTGCCAGGGAGGCACCTCCGGGGTTTCGTTCCCAAAAATTCAGCAGTTTCGATTCCCGAATAAAACAAATAAATGAAAAAAAAAAAAAACCCCAAACCGGGTTTTCCTGGAAATCACGAGTTTCCCTCATGCCCTCGCACGGGGCCAATCGGTGACCTCCGGGTCGGATTTGGGGCAGTCCCGGGTCAGATTTGGGGCCAGAGCAGGGCCGGATTTGGGACATTCCCGGGCTGGATTTGGGAATAAACCCGGGTCAGATTTGGGGCCAGACCCGGGCTGGATTTGGGGATAAACCCGGGTCGGATTTGGGGCCAGACCTGGGTCAGATTTGGGACATTCCCGGGCTGGATTTGGGACAGTCCCGGGTCGGATTTGGGGCAGTCCCGGGCTGGATTTGGGACATTCCCGGGCTGGATTTGGGGCACTCCAGGGTCAGATTTGGGGCCAGACCTGGGTCGGATTTGGGGCCAGACCCGGGTCAGATTTGGGGCCAGACCAGGGCCGGATTTGGGACATTCCTGGGCTGGATTTGGGGACAGTCCCGGGTGAGATTTGGGACAGTCCTGGGTCGGATTTGGGCAGTCCCGGGCTGGATTTGGGGCCTGACCTGGGTCGGATTTGGGGACAGACCTGGTCTGGATTTGGGGACAGTCCCGGGTCAGATTTGGGACATTCCCGGGTCAGATTTGGGGACATTCCCGGGCTGGATTTGGGGCCTGACCTGGGTCGGATTTGGGGATAAACCCGGGTCGGATTTGGCGACACTCCAGGGTCAGATTTGGGACAGTCCCGGGCCGGATTTGGGACAGTCCCGGGCCGGATTTGGGACAGTCCCGGGCCGGATTTGGGGCCAGACCCGGGTCAGATTTGGGGCCAGACCCGGGCCGGATTTGGGGACAGACCTGGTCTGGATTTGGGGACATTTCCAGGCCGGATTTGGGGCAGTCCCGGGTCGGACTTGGAGCCAGACCCGGGCTGGATTTGGGACATTCCCAGGCCGGATTTGGGGCCAGACCCGGGCTGGATTTGGGGATAAACCCGGGTCAGATTTGGGGACATTCCCAGGCTGGATTTAAGGACATTTCCAGGCCGGATTTGGGACAGTCCCGGGTCGGATTTGGGGCCGTCCCGGGCTGGATTTGGGGATAAACCCGGGTCAGATTTGGGACAGTCCCGGGTCGGATTTGGGGCAGTCCCGGGCTGGATTTGGGAATAAACCCGGGCTGGATTTGGGACCAGACCTGGGTTGGATTTGGGGACGTTTCAGCACCGGGATGGATCCAGGATAAATGGGGGTGGTTGGGGTGGGGGATTCACCCCAAAAGAAAGGATGGGAACCCCAATCCCGGGGGTCGGGGCACCCCATGGAGGGGTGGGAGGGGTTGGGGGGTAAATGGGGTGTGGGGAGGTTGGGATTTGGGATTTGGGGTGTGGGGGGGTTGGGTTTGGGGGATTTGGGGTGTGGGGAGGTTGGGTTTGGGGTGTGGGGTACCCAGAAAATGGGGGAATTTGGGGGATTTGGGGTGGGGAGAGGTTGGGATTTGGGATTTGGGGTGTGAGGGGGTTGGGTTTGGGGGATTTGGGGTGTGGGGTAGCCAGAAAATGGGGGAATTTGGGGGATTTGGGGGATTTGGGGTGGGGGGAGGTTGGAATTTGGGATTTGGGGTGTGGGGAACCCAAAAAATGGGGGAATTCGGGGTTTGGGGGATTTCGGGTGAGGGGAGGTTGGGATTTGGGATTTGGGGTGTGGGGAACCCAAAAAATGGGGGAATTTGGGGGATTTGGGGTGGGGGGAGGTTGGGATTTGGGATTTGGGGTGTGGGGTGTGGGGGGATTGGGGTTTGGGGGATTTGGGGTGTGGGGTAGCCAGGAAATGGGGGGGGATTGGGGTTTGGGGGATTTGGGGGATTTGGGGGTGTTGGGTTTGGGGGATTTGGGGTGTGGGGTAGCCAGGAAATGGGGGAGTTTGGGATTTGGGGTATTTGGGGTATGAGAGGGTTTGGGGTTTGGGGGATTTGGGGTGTGGGGCACCCAGAAAATTGGGGGTTGGGGTTTGGGGATTTTGGGGTTTGGGGTATTTGGGATATGGGGAATTAGGGATACTCGGGATTTGGGGTACGGGGGGAGTTGGGGTGTGGGGTACCCTGAAAATTGGGGAGTTTGGGGTTTGGGGGATTTGGGGTGTGGGGCACCCAGAAAATTGGGGAGTTTGGGGTTTGGGGATTTTGGGGTTTGGGGTATTTGGGATATGGGGAATTAGGGATACTCGGGATTTGGGGTTTGGGGTACCCAAAAAATTGGGGAGTTTGGGGTTTGGGGGATTTGGGGTGTGGGATACCCTGAAAATTGGGGAGTTTGGGGGATTTGGAGGATTTGGGGTATGAGGGGCTTTGGGGGATTTGGGGTTTGGGGTATTTGGGATATAGGGAATTAAGGATACCCCGGATTTGGGGTACGGGGGGGTTTTTGGGGTGTGGGGTACCCAAAAAATTGGGGAGTTTTGGGGGGATTTGGGGCACGAGGTCCCCGGGATATGGGGGATCGGGGAATGGGGGATCAGGGATATTTAGGATCTGCTGTACCCGGAATATTCGGGATTAGGAACATTCCACCCATGGGGTGCCTGGGCTATAAAATCACCGAGATTTGGGGTTTTTCCCTCAGGGTTTGGCACCCCCAGAGTGCCCCAAATCCCAAATATTCCCTGGCACCCTTGGGATGACCCTCACCTCCCTCCCTCCCGATCCCAAAAATATCCGCTTTTAGGACTTTTTCTCCTCCATGTGACCGAATTTAAAAAAAAAAATATGAGAAAAACACCAAATATTTACCAAAATTTCCAGGGGTTTTTTTGGTTGTTTTTGTAGTGTTTTTTCCCTTTTTTTTCTTCTTTTTTTTTGGGATCTATTTTGAGGCGGATTTTCGCCATCTGGAGAATGAAAAGGCTCTGGCAGGAGCCGGTGAAGTGTCAGCGAAAAGGATTTTAAAATGTTGTTATTATTATTATTTATGGGTTGGAGCCCGAGGAGGGGAAAAGAAGCCAAAAAAAAAGGTTCAAAAATAGCTGGAAAAAGCAAAAAAACAACCCAAAAAAACACCGGGATGTTTTTTCCAGAAGCGGCTCGTTTTGAACGTTTGGGATTGAGAAAACTGCAAAAAAAAACAACCCCTAAAACAATAAAAATAACTTGGAAAAGGACAAATAAATTGGGCAAGAAAGGAATGTGCCCTTCACTTGGAATTCCGAGCCGGGAAAAAAAAAATAAAATTTAATAAAAATTCAGTGATCTCACAGCTCTTTGTGCTGTTCCCAAAAAATTCCAGGCTTCTGGAAGCTCCTTTCCCAAGGGACCTGCTCTGGAAGGATTTTTGGGATTGGGATTTTTTTCCCGGCTCCCTGCAGCTTCTCCAGAGGGTTCCCAAAAAATTCTCGGCTTCTGGAAACCCTCGCTTTGGGAAGGGTGAAGATCTTGGGATTTTTGGGATCGGGGTCTTTTTTTCCAGCTTCCCAAGGCTCCTTTCCTAAGGGAAACCCCCCAGCGTCGGATTTTTGGGATCGGGATTTTTCCCTGCTCCCCGCAGCTTCTCCAGAGGCTTCCCAAAAAATTCCCAGCTCCTGGAAACCCCAAGGGAAACCCTCACTTTGGGAAGGGTGAAGATCTTGGGATTTTTGGGATTGGGGTTTTTTTTCCCGGCTTCCCAAGGCTCCTTTCCCAAGGGAGACCCCCCAGTGACGGAATTTTGGGATTGGGATTTTTCCCTGCTCCCTGCAGCTTCTCCAGAGGGTTCCCAAAAAATTCCTGGCTCCCCTGAAGACCCCAAAGGAGACCCTCGCTTTGGGAAGGGTGAAGATCTTGGGATTTTTGGGATTGGGATTTTTTACCTGCCCCCTGCAGCTTCTCCAGAGGCTTCCCAAAAAATTCCCAGCTCCTGGAGACCCTCGCTTTGGGAAAGGTGAAGATCTTGGGATTTTTGGGATCGGGGGTTTTTTCAGGCTCCCCGAGGCTCCTTTCCCAAGGGAGACCCCCCCAGTGTCGGATTTTTGGGATTGGGATTTTTCCCCTGCGCCCCGCAGCTTTTCCAGAGGGTTCCCAAAAAATTCCCAACTCCTGGAAACCCCAAGAGAGACCCTCACTGTGGGAAGGGTGAAGATCTCGGGATTTTTGGGATCAGGGTTTTTTTTCCCTGCTCCCTGCAGCTTCTCCAGAGGGTTCCCAAAAAATTTCCCGGCTTCTGGAGACCCTCGCTTTGGGAAAGGTGAAGATCTTGGGAATTTTGGGATCGGGGTTTTTTTTTCCAGCTTCCCAAGGCTCCTTTCCCAAGGGAGACCCCTCCAGTGACGGAATTTTGGGATCAGGATTTTTCCCTGCCCCCCGCAGGTTTTCCAGAGGGTTCCCAAAAAATTCCTGACTCCCCTGAAGACCCCAAGAGAGACCCTCGCTTTGGGAAGGGTGAAGATCTTGGGATTTTTGGGATCGGGATTTTTTCCCGGCTCCCTGCAGCTTCTCCAGAGGGTTCCCAAAAAATTTCCCGGCTTCTGGAAACCCTCGCTTTGGGAAGGGTGAAGATCTTGGGATTTTTGGGATCGGGGTTTTTTTTCCAGCTTCCCAAGGCTCCTTTCCCAAGGGAGACCCCGCCCCGGGCGGTGTCGGAATTTTTGGGATCGGGGATTTTTATTTCCGGCTCCCGGGAGGTTTTCCAGAGGGAGCGGCGCGGCTCCTCCTGGCCAGACGGGCTGGAATTCCACAGCTGGAATTCCACAGCTGGATCCTCTGGAATTCCTCAGCTGGATCCCCTGGAATTCCACAGCTGGAATTGCACAGCTGGAATTCCACAGCTCGATCCTCTGGAATTCCACAGCTGGATCTGGGCTGGAATTCCGCAGCTGGATCCTCTGGAATTCCGCAGCTGGATCCTCTGGAATTCCGCAGCTGGATCCTCTGGAATTCCTCAGCTGGATCCCCTGGAATTCCGGATCCTGGGAATGCTCCCGGTGACCGGGAAAGCTCCGGGAATGCTCCGGTTTGGGGTCTCCGGGAATGCTCTGGATAACTCGGGATTCTCTGATTTGGGGTCTCCAGGAATGTTCCAGTTCGGGATTCCCAGGGATTCTCTGATTTGGGGTCACTGGGGACACTCTGGATACTTGGGAATGCTCCGATTTGGGGTGTCCTGGGATGCCCCAGTTTGGGGTCCCCACAGGTTCCGATTTGGGGTCCCCAGGGATGTTCCACTTTGGGATTCCCAGGGATTCTCTGATTTGGGATCCCAAATTTGGGGTCCCCAGGGATGCTCCAGTTCGGGATTCCCAAGAGATTCTCTGATTTGGGGTCACTGGGGGCACTCTGGGTACCAGGGAATGCTCCGGTTTGGGTCTCCAGGGATTCTCTGATTTGGGATCCCAAATTTGGGGTCCCCAGGGATGCTCCAGTTCGGGATTCCCAAAGATTCTCTGATTTGGGGTCCTCGGGAATGCTCTGCATACCCCGGAATGCTCCGATTTGGGGTCCCCAGGGATGTTCCAGTTCGGGATTCCCAGGGATTCTCTGATTTGGGGTCACTGGGGACACTCTGGGTACCTGGGAATGCTCCGATTTGGGGTCCCTGGAGATGCTTTGGTTTGGGGTTCCCTTGGAATTCTCAGTTTTGGGGTCCTCAGGGATGCTCCAGTTCGGGATTCCCAAAGATTCTCTGATTTGGGGTCCCCAGGGATGCTCCAGTTCGAGATTCCCAGGGATTCTCTGGTTTGGGGTCCCAAATTTGGGGTCTCCAGGGATGTTCCGATTTGGGATCCCCAGGGATGCCCATTTGGGGTCCCCAGGGATTCCCATTTGGGATTCCCAAATTTGGGATCCTCGGGAATGCCTTGGTCCGGAATGTTCTGATTTGGGGTCTCCAGGGATGTCCCACTTTGGGATTCCCAGGGATTCTCTGGTTTGGGGTCCCAAATTTGGGGTCTCCAGGGACGCTCAGGTTTGGGGTCACCAGGAATGCTTTGGATACCCTGGAATGCTCCAATTTGGGGTCTCCAGGGATTCTCTGATTTGGGATCCCAAATCTGGGGTCCCCAGGGATGCTCCAGTTCGGGATTCCCAGGGATTCTCTGATTTGGGGTCACTGGGAATGTCCCAGTTCGAGATTCCCAGGGATTCTCTGGTTTGGGGTCCCCAGGGATTCTCTGGTTTGGGGTCTCCAGGGATGTTCCAGCTCGGGATTCCCAGGGATTCTCTGATTTGGGATCCCCGGGAATGCTTTGGATACCCCGGGAATGCTTTGGATACCCCGGGAATGTTCCGATTTGGGGTCCCCGAGGATTCCCCATTTGGGGCCTCAGTGAGGGGACGCATTTTGGGGTCTTTTTTCCCCCTCTCCCCCCTCTCACCCCATTCCTCGACCCCCCAAAGGCGGCCCCAAACCCCTTTTTTGGACCCCAATCCCCAATCCCTCCCTCCCCCTGCTCCCTCTCACCCTTTTTTACGTTTTTTGTGGGTTTTTTCACTATTTTAGGGCCTTTCCAGCTGCTTCCTTTTGTTCTTTTCATCCAGACCCTGTCATTACATTTTCCATTCTTCTAAAGAATCCAAAAAAAAAAAACAAAACCAAACCCAAAATCCGCTTCCTCAAATCCTTCCCATCTCCTCATTCCCTGCTGCCCTCCCGAATTTGGGATCACGAGGTGCTGGAACCCCTTTTTCCCGCAATTCCCGCTTCCCTGGGGGGTTTTTAGTGGGATTTTTTTGGGGATTTTTTTGGGAATATCCCAAAAAAAAAAAAACCCCTCTCCATCCCTGCTCGTGCTGGCGCATCCTCTTCCCATCTTTTTTTTTTTTTTTTTTGGGTTGGATTTTTGGGATTCGGCCATCCCAAATGATTGGGGCCGGCTCCGGGTTCCCGTTCCCTTTCCCTGCTCTGCAATTCCCGCTTGGAATCGAACCTGGAGCTGGGAAAGGGGGAAAAGGAGGAGCTGAATTTTTTCTCAGCCCGATTTTCCTCCAGCCCGGAGCTCTCCCGGGAGATTCCCGGCCCCGTTTTTGTCCCTCAGCACAGCTGAATCCCACCCCAAAACCCTCCGAAAATGGGGCAGAGACTTTGCCCCTTTTTTGCCTCTTTTCTCCCTCTTTTTCCCCCTTTTTTTCCCATTTTCCCCCTTTTTTTTCCCCTTTTCCCCCTTTATTTTCTCCCTTTTTTCCCCTTTTTTCCCCTTTTCTCCCTCTTTTCACCTTTTATTCCCTCCTTTTTCCCCCTTTTTATTCCCTTTTCCCCTTTATTTTCTCCCTTTTTTTTTCCCCTTTTCCCCCTTTATTTTCTCCCTTTTTTCCCATTTTCCCCCTTTATTTTCTCCCTTTTCCCCCCCCTTTTCCCCATTTTTCCCTTTTTCTACCTTTTTATTTCCCCTTTTCCCCCTTTATTTTCTCCCTTTTCCCCTCCCCTTTTCCCCATTTTCCCCCTTTATTTTCTCCCCTTTTCCCCCTTTTCTCCCTTTCTTTTCTCCCTTTTTCCCCCTTTTTTCCCATTTTCCCCCTTTTTTCCCCCTTTTCCCCCTTTATTTTCTCCCTTTTTCTTCCCCTTTTTCCCCTTTTCCCCCTCTTTCTACCTTTTATTCCCTCCTTTTCCCCCTTTTCTCCCTTTTATTTCCTTTTCCCCTTAATTCTCCCTTTTTCCCCCTTTTTTCCCCCTTTTCTCCCTCTTTTCTCCCTTTTTTCCCCCTTTTTTCCCATTTCCCCTTTATTTTCTCCCTTTTTTCCCATTTTCCCCTTTATTTCCCCTTTTTTCCCCCCTTTTCCCCATTTTCCCCTTTTTCTACCTTTTATTCCCCTTTTCCCCCTTTCTTTTCTCCTTTTCCCCATTTTCTCCCTTTCTTTCCCCCTTTTCCCCCTTTTTCCCCATTTTCCCATTTTCTCCCTTTTTTTCCCTTCCCCCCTTTCTTTTCTCCCTTTCTTTGCCCTTTTTTCCTCCATTTTCGCCCCTTTTTCTTCTCCTTTTTCCTGCTTCCCTCCCACTTTTTTCTATTTTTTCTTTCTTTTTTCTTTTTCTTTTTTCTTTTTCTTTTTTCTTTTTCTGTTTTCTTTTTCTTTTTCTTTTTCTTTTTCTTTTTCTTTTTCTTTTTCTTTTTCTTTTTCTTTTTCTTTTTCTTTTTCTTTTTCTTTTTCTTTTTCTTTTTCTTTTTCTTTTTTATTCTTTTTCTTTCTTTTTCTTCTTTCTTTTTTCTTTTTCTCTTTTTCATCCTTTTTCTTTTTTTCCTCTTTTTTCTCATTTTCTTCTTTTTTTCTCCTTTTTTTTTCTTTTTTTTTTCCTTTTTTTCCTTTTTTTCTTTCTTTTTTTCTTTTTTTGTTTTTCTTTTCCTTTTTCTCTTTTTTTTGCCTTTTCCCCCCGTTTTTCCTTCCCGGCTCCAGGAGCAGCAGCAGGAGCCGCTTCCCTCGGCCCTGCCCGGAGCCAAGCAGGTGCTGGGAAAAAATCCCGAATTCCCGAATTCCGAATTCCCGGATTTCCGGATTCCCGGATTCCCACAGGATCCCGCATTCCCGAATTCCACAGGATCCCGAATTCCCACAGGATCCCGCATTCCTGAATTCCCAAATTCCCGGATTCCCGGATTCCCACAGGATCCCGAATTCCCGCATTCCGGAATTCCGAATTCCCGAATTCCCACAGGATCCCGAATTCCCGGATTCCCGCATTCCCGAATTCCAAATTCCCGAATTCCCACAGGATCCCTCATTCCCTCATTCCGAATTCCGCATTCCTGAATTCCCGGATCCCGAATTCCGAATTCCCTCATTCCCGAATTCCGAATTCCCGAATTCCCGAATTCCCACAGGATCCCGGATTCCCGCATTCCCGGATTCCCAAATTCCCACAGGATCCCGAATTCCCGCATTCCCGAATTCCGAATTCCCGGATCCCGAATTCCCACAGGATCCCAAATTCCGAATTCCCGCATTCCGAATTCCCACAGGATCCCAAATTCCGAATTCCCGATTCCCGAATTCCAAATTCCCGGATTCCCACAGGATCCCGCATTCCTGAATTCCCGCATTCCCAAATGCCGAATTCCCGAAGGATCCCGGATTCCCGAAATCCCGCATTCCTGAATTCCCGGATTCCCGAATTCCAAATTCCCGGATTCCAGAATTCCTGCATTCCCCCATTCCCGGATTCCCACAGGATCCCACATTCCCGGATTCCCGAATTCCGAATTCCCGAATTCCCACAGGATCCCGAATTTCCACAGGATCCCGAAATCCCGAATTCCGAATTCCCGAATTCCCGGATTCCGGATTCCCGAATTCCCACAGGATCCAGCATTCCCGGATTCCCGCATTCCCGGGTTCCCCAATTCCCACAGGATCCAGCATTCCCGGATTCCCGCATTCCCGAATTCCCGAATTCCCACAGGATCCCGGATTCCCGCATTCCCGAATTCCCACATTCCCGGATTCCCGGATTCCCGAATTCCGAATTCCCACAGGATCCCGAATTCCCGAATTCCCGAATTCCGAATTCCCGAATTCCCACAGGATCCCGCATTCCCAAATTCCGGATTCCCGGATTCCCGAATTCCCACAGGATCCCGGATTCCCGAAATCCCGCATTCCTGAATTCCCGGATTCCAGAATTCCTGCATTCCCCCATTCCCGGATTCCCACAGGATCCCGAATTCCCGGATTCCGAATTCCCGAATTCCCAGATTCTCTAATTCCCACAGGATCCCGAATTCCCCCAGGATCCCGAATTCCCCCAGGATCCCCGATCCCGGCCCCGCCTCGGGAGCATCGCCCTTGGAATTTCCCTGGGAATGAGACTTGGAGCCCGCTGGGGACAATTCCTGGCACCCGGGGAAAATCGGGATCCGGGGAGGAGCAGGATCCAGGGAAAATCGGGATCCTGGGAATATCAGGATATAGGGAGAAGCAGGATCCAGGGAAAATCGGGATCCGGGGAAAAACAGCACCCAGGACAGGGAAAATCCGGGATAAGGAACACCCAGGGATGAAGGAGATTTAGGGATGAGCAGAATTCAGGGAAAAAAGGAAAAAAAAGAAAAAGAGGACTCAAACCCGGGAGAATCCGGGATAAAGAACACCCAGGGCAGGGAAAATCCGGGATAAGGAACACCCAGGAAAATCCGGGATAAGGAACACCCAGGGCAGGGAAAATCCGGGATAAGGAACACCCAGGAAAATCCGGGATAAGGAACACCCAGGAAAATCCAGGGATAAGGAACACCCAGGAAAATCCTGGATAAGACGCAGCCAGGACAGGGAAAATCCGGGATAAGGAACACCCAGGAAAATCCTGGATAAGGAACACCCAGGAAAATCCGGGATAAGGAACAGGGAAAATCCGGGATAAGACGCAGCCAGGACAGGGAAAATCCGGGATAAGGAACACCCAGGAAAATCCAGGGATAAGGAACACCCAGGACAGGGAAAATCCGGGATAAAAACCCGCAGGACAGGGAAAATCCGAGATGATTTTTTCCCCCAGCCGGAGCAGCCCAGCAGCCGGGCGGGTGTACAAGAATTCTATATTTTGTAATAAATAATGTACAAATCCGCCCCAAAATCTGCCCAAGGCGCCCGCGAGTCGGGGCGGGGTTGGCACCGCAGGGAGGGCATTTTATCTTTGGGGTTTCTGCCCCCTCCCCAAAATAAAAATCCCGGTTTTTTTGCAGGATTCAGGGATGAAATGGATGCACCCAGATCCCGGGGGTGGGGACCCCCTTTTTTATCCCTTTTTTTCCCTTTTTTTTTACCCATTTTTACCCCTTTTTTTACCCCCTTTTTACCCCTTTTTTACCCCCTTTTTACCCCTTTTTCCCCCCTTTTTTATCCCTTT
Organism: Monarcha castaneiventris obscurior; assembly: GCA_026261815.1. Lineage (NCBI taxonomy): Eukaryota > Metazoa > Chordata > Aves > Passeriformes > Monarchidae > Monarcha > Monarcha castaneiventris. The sequence goes on from JAMPIT010000313.1 coordinate 11,582, forward strand.
TTTACCGCTTTTTTAACCCTTTTTACCCCTTTTTTTTCCCTTTTTTACCTCTTTTTTACCCCTTTTTTATCCCTTTTTTTCCCCATCCCCTCCTCGCCACCTCCGGGGTTTTGCTGGGGTAAGGAAGGGGCTGAGCACCAAAAAGGGGGCAACGAAAGCACCCAGGGGGTGCCGGGACCCCTCCCCAAATCCCCACATCCCCTCTGTGCCCCCTCCCCTTATAAATGAGCGCTGCCAAAAGCCACGGGGGAAAAAATGGGAAGGGAAAAAAAACAGGGAATAAAAAGGGGAAAAAGCCGGGGGGGGAAAAGGGGAAGGAACAAAACCGGAGGAAAAAAAGGGGAAGGGAAAAAATCCAGGGAATAAAAAGGGGAAGGAAAAAAACCGGGGGAAAAAAAGGGGAAGGGAAAAAAGGGGAAGGAAAAAAGCCGGGGGAAAAAAAGGGGAAGGAACAAAACCGGAGGAAAAAAAGGGGAAGGAAAAAAGCCGGGGAAAAAGTGGGAGAAGGGAAAAAAACCGGGGGAAAAAAAGGGGAAGGGAAAACAACCGGGGGAAAAAAAGGGAAAGGAAAAAATCCAGGAAAAAAGTGGGAGAAGGGAAAAAAGCCGGGGGGAAAAAATGGGAAGAAAAAAAGCCGGGGAATAAAAAAAGGCGAAGGAAAAAAGCCGGGGGAGAAAAAGCCGAAGGAAAAAATCCAGGGAAAAAGTGGGAGAAGGGAAAAAAGCCGGGGGAAAAAAAGGGGAAGGAAAAAAACCGGGGGAAAAAAGGGGAAGGAAAAAATCCAGGGAAAAAGTGGGAGAAGGGAAAAAAGCCGCGGGGGAAAAAAGGGGGAGGAAAAAAGCCGGGGGAAAAAGTGGGAGAAGGAAAAAAGCCGGGGGGAAAAAAAGGGGGGGGAAAAAAACGGGGGGAAAAGTGGGAAGGAAAAAACCGGGGGAAAAAAAGGGGAAGGAAAAAAAGCCAGGAAAAAAAAGGGGAAGGAAAAAAGCCGGGGGGAAATAGGGGAAGGGAAAACAACCGGGGGAAAAAAAGGGGAAGGAAAAAAACGGGGGAAAAAAAGGGGAAAGAAAAAAACCGGGGGAAAAAAAGGGGAAGGAAAAAAGCCGGGGAATAAAAAGGGGAAGGAAAAAAACCAGGAATAAAAAGGGAAGAACGGGAGCGACTCAGAGCTGTCCCCGGAGCCCTCCCGCTCTCCGCTGGCTGCCGCGGCTCCTGCGGGGGTCTCCGGTAGCGGAGGAGAAATCCATCACTTCGGGAGGAGCTCGGCGGAGCTCTCTGCTTCCCATTTCCCTGCGGATTTCTTCCAGAGCCTCAGCCGGAGCCGTCAGCAAACGCTGGAAAAAACTCTCCCTTCCCGGGGGCCGCTCCTGGCAGCTGAAGGTCACTGCCGTGCCCTCGGCCGCTCTCATCTCCCGGGAAAATCCATCCGAGGTGCCCGCGAAGCAGCGGCCGATGGCGATTTCTTTAGCCAGCCGCGGGTTTTGGTCGGTCACGGTGTAAATGCCGTAGTTGTGGCCCAGCGGGTCCAGCGGGGCCAGCATGGAGAAGGCTCCCGTGTGGTTGTTTTGGGCTAGCGGAGGGTGACGGCTCAGGTAGTCCAGCAGGAGGTTGTTGGTAGCCGTGCGGTGGCAACTGCCTTGAGGTACGATGGACACCAAGGTTCTGTCCACCAAATTCTGGTCAAAAAGCATCCCGCCGCATTTAAATTCCACGCAAGCCCCCGAGGTGTTTTCCAGCAGCGGATCCCGCACGCTGCGGCTGTCCCGCAGCCCGTAGAGCTGGCCCCGAGTGCGGGGGTGGCTTCCCCCGGTGTTCCGAGACCTCACCATGTATTCCTGAGCTCCTTCCAACCTCACCTTGATAAAACACGCCCGGAATTCCTGAGGGTTCGGCCACCAAGCCAAATAATCGCCGGTCCACGAGGTGACGTCGCTTTCCTTGAAAGGCACCACGTTGTATTCGTATTTATCCACCTCCACTCGGTAGAAACGGAGGTGGTTGGCGCTGACCGGAGCCTCCTCGCACTCCCGGAGGCTCCGGTACGAATAAACGGGGCCGTTGCTCTCGTCCACGTTGTTGGGGTCGGGTTTGGCCACGTTGATTTGAAACGCCGTCTTCTTCAACTCCGCATCCTCGTGGTCCGAGCGCCGGTAGCCCAACTTGCCCAGGTAAGGCTGAGCCACCCCCACGGCGTTGGGGTTGAGCTTGGGGCTGGAAGCCACGGCTTCCAGCTCCTCGCCACCCAGCGTGGCCGTCACCAGGGCCGTGTAAGCATCGGGCCGCTGGCCATCGCAGAAAGCGGGCAAGCAAACCCCGTTGGGGCCAGTGACCACGCTGTCGAAGCGGCCCCAAGCCCTCGGGTTGCTGGGGAAGCCGGGCTGTGGCTCCAGGTTGATGAGGGTGACCACCACCCCTTCGAGCTGCTCGTAGGGGTTGAATTTCTCGTTGCTGTAAGCCCTGACCTTGAGGAAGCAGCGGCGATCCTCGGGCACGTCCAGGTTGAAGAGGCGCCGCTCGCGGATCTCCAAGTTGCCCACCAGGAAAGTCCTCTCCTCCCTTTTCCTCCGCTCGCCTCCTTCCTCGGCTGGCCTCAGCACCCCCTCCTCCTCCCACAAGCCGCTCTCGGGGTTCAGGGACCACAATTTCATCTTGTGCAGGTGCTCCGGCATCCTCACTTGCCCCGCGTCCATCCTCACCTGCACCGGCCCCGCCTGCAGCTCCTGGCCGCTGTCCCCTTCTCGGAAATCCACGGCGAACATCCCGTAGGTGCGAAGGGGGACGATTTCTCCCTCGGCGTTGGCAAAACTCAGGTCGCTGGACGCCGAGCTGGCAGTGCCCACATCCCTGGGGTCCACGAAGGTGACGCTGGCTTTCACCGTGCCTTTAAAAACCTCCCCGGACGGCCTCAGGAAAACTCCTGCGGGCAGCACCAGCTCCCCGACGGGCTGGCGGCCGTCGGCTTCTCCCAGAGGGATGGAATTGTTTCTGCCTCCATCCAGCTCCACCGGCTCCTTCTTGCGCATCATTTTCACCTCCTGATACACGGCTCCGCCTCGCTGGTTAAAAGGCAGCACCTTCACGGCATCCACCAAGCGCTGCCGCCCGTCCACGAAGCGAACCACCAAGCGCTGCGTGTCCGGCGGCACCTCGATGGTGAAAGAACCTTGGTAGCCCGTGAAACCCACTTTTTTGCCACCCAGGAAGATGTGGCCGAAGCGCAGAGGCTCCCCGGTGTCGGCCGCCGTCACCCGGCCCTGCACCAGCACCCGGGGCCGGGCACAGGGCCCGCAGCCGCACTCGGTCACCACCTTGAGGGGCAGCAGGGAGCCGGAGCACGGGATTTGGCGCAGCTCCATCCTCCGCACCCCGCAGCAGAGCCCCGGTTCCTCCTGGCCGCAGCCCGAGGGCTCGGAGGGGCCGCCGGGGCACGGAGAGGATGGGCAGCGCCCCACGTTGTAGTAACGGGAGCCGCTGGCATCCTGAGGGCATTCGCTGGGCAGCTCCACCAGGCTGGGCTCGGGCTCTGCCCTGCAGCTCTGCTGGCCCGGGGCTGGGGGGTGAGGAGGGGGTGGGATTAGAGGGGTTAATGGGGCGGGGTCTCCGGTGCCACCCTTGACCACCCCTGATCGCCCCGGTGCCACCCCTGACCGCCCCGGTGCCACCCCTGATCACCCCTGACTGTCCCGGTGCCACCCCTGATCGCCCCGGTGCCATCCCTGACCACCCCTGACCACCCAGGTGCCACCCCTGACCACCCCTGACCGTCCCTGATCACCCGGTGCCACCCCTGACCATCCATGACCACCCCGGTGCCACCCCTGACCACCCCGGTGCCACCCCTGATCGCCCCGGTGCCATCCCTGACCATCCATGACGACCCCGGTGCCACCCCTGACCACCCTGGTGCCATCCCTGACCACCCCTGACCATCCCTGTGCCACCCCTGATCACCCCTGACCGCCCCGGTGCCACCCCTGACCACCCCTGACCACCCTTGACCATCCCTGACCACCCCGGTGCCACCCCTGACCACCCCTGACCGCCCCTGACCACCCCGGTGCCACCCCTGACCACCCTTGACCACCCCCTGGCCACCCCTGACCCCTCCCAGTCCCTCCCAGTGCCCCCCGTTCTCCCTCACCCAGCACGGTGAGCTGCGCCGGCGCCGAGCGGATGGCTCCGGCCTCGGAGCTGGCTTTGCAGTGGTAGGTGCCAGCCTGCCGCGGTGCCAGCCCCCGCAGTGCCAGGCGGCCCCCGGAGCCCTGCTCCTTCCCCGGCAGCAGCGTCCCGTTGTGGTACCTGCGGTGGCAGAGCCCCGGGGCTCAGCGTGGGCACCACCGCGGGCACCTCCGCCCGTGCCCAGCCCTTCCCAGCCCCTCGGTGCCACCTCACCAGGAGTATTTTTGGGGCTCGGGGGTGCCCGCGGCTTGGCAGCAGAAAGTCACGTCCTGCCCGGCCTCCCGCACCTTGGCAGCGGGGTGCAGCACCATGTGGGGCTTCTCTGCGGGCACAAAAAAAGGGGCGAGCGAGCCCATGGGCACCCCACCCACCCACCCCCTCCCCGAGCTGTGCCACCCTCCGTGCCCACCGGCGCCTCCTCACCGAGCCTCCGCAGCCTCAGGTGTGCCACGGCCACTCCCGAGCCGTCGGTGACGATGGGTGCCAGCCCCGGGGCGAAGCCGTCGCGGTGGGCGCTGAGGTTGGCAGCGGGGCCCGGGCACAGCCCCGAGGCCGTGAAATGCCCCTGGGCATCGCTGCGGGCCACCAGGAGCGGCTGGGGACCCTCCAGGTAGACGCGGGCATCGGGCAGTGCCACCCCCGAGGCCGTGAGCACCGTGCCCTGCAGGGTGTGCCCGGGGCATCCTGCGGGGGGCAACGCGGCTGAGCCCCCTCCGAGGGGTCCCGAGGGCATGGGGGGCACCTCCGAGGGCATGGGGGGCACCTCCGAGGGGTCCCGAGGGCATGGGGGGCACCTCCGAGGGGTCCCGAGGGCATTTGGGGCACCTCCGAGGGCATGGGGGCACCTCCGAGGGGTCCCGCGGGCATGGGGGGCACCTCCAAGGGTATGGGGGGCACCTCCGAGGGGACCCGAGGGCATTTGGGGGGCATCTCCGAGGGCATGGGGGGCACCTCCGAGGGCATTTGGGGCATCTCCGAGGGGTCCCGCGGGCATTTGGGGCACCTCCGAGGGCATGGGGGGCACCTCCAAGGGCATGGGGGGCACCTCCGAGGGGTCCCGATTTGATTTGGGGCACCTCCAAGGGGTCTCCCCGTGTCCCCCCGAGGGTGTTACCTGGGCAGGGAGAAAGGGGGCATTTCTGCACCTCGCTGGCACGGCCTGGGCACGGCGGGTTCTTGGCTTGGCACCTCCGGCGCCGGAGGCGCTTCCCGGCGCTGCCGCAGCTGCGGGAACACGGACCCCAAGCGCCCCATTCGGTCCAGGCGGGCTCTGGGGGGCACATTCCCGGTGGGCATCGGGTACCCCAAATGCCCGGTTTGGGGTGGTGGGCACCCCCCGGGGTCGGAGGAGCCGCAGGTGGGTGGTATCGGGTGGTACCGGGTGGTATCGGGTGGTACCGGGTGGTACCGGCTGGTATCGGGTGGTATCGGGTGGTACCGGGTGGTATCGGGTGGCACCGGGCGGTACCGGGTGGCACCGGGTGGTATCGGGTGGCACCGGGTGGTACCGGGTGGTATCGGGTGGTATCGGGTGGCACCGGGTGGTACCGGGTGGTACCGGGTAGTATCGGGTGGTACACCAACCACACACCACCAAACCACGGGTGGTACCGGGTGGTTTTTCCCACCTGCGCCTCCTGTGGGATCTGAGATGGGAATTTAGGGTCCCTGGAGAGACCCCTGGCCTTCATCACCAGCGGGTGCCACCCCGGTGCCACCCTTGACCACTCTTGACCATCCTCTGACCACCCCGGTGCCACCCCTGAGCGCCCCACCACCCCCCACCCCTGACCACCCCGGTGCCACCCCTGACCACCCCACCACCCCTAACCACCCCTGACCGCCCCGATGCCACCCCGACCACCCATGGCCACCCGGGTGCCACCCTTGACCCCCCTTGACCGCCCCTAACCGCCGTTGACCACCCTTGACCACCCCGGTGCCACCTCTCACCACCCCATGACCACCCCGGTGCCACCCACCACCCCCCACCCCACCACCCCACCACCCCCCACCCCACCACCCCACCACCCCTGACCACCCCTTGACCACCCCCCCACCCACCACCCTGACCACCCCTGCCCACCCCTGCCCACCCCGTGTGCCCACCCCAGCATCACCCCGGGCACCGCGGCGTTTTTTGGGGGTCCTGGGGGTACCTGGGCAGGGCCCGGCGGTGCAGGGCCGGCGCTCGGTGGCTTTGCCCTGGCACCGGAGCTCCTTGAGCGGGCTGCGGCCGCGGGCGCTGCGGCAGCGCCGGGTGCGGCTCTGGGTGCCCCGGGTGCCGCAGGCGCTGCGCGAGCAGGGGCTCCAGGAGGACCAGTGCGACCAGTAAATGTGATCTGGGAGGGGGGGGACTGGGGTCAACTGGGTGCTCGCGGTCCGCGGGTGGCACCCAAAGGGGTGAACTGGGTGCCCGCGGTCCGTAGGTGGCACCCAAAGGGGTTAAAGGGGCCCCCACTGTCCCCATCCTGGCACCCAAAGGGGTGAAAGGGGCACCCACGGTCCGTAGGTGGCACCCAAAGGGATCAAAGGGGCACCCAAAGGGGTTAAAGGGGCACCCACTGTCCCCATCCCGGCACCCGAAGGGGTTAAAGGGGCACCCACGGTCCGTAAGTGGCACCCAAAGGGGGGAACTGGGTGCCCGCGGTCCGCAGGTGGCAGCCGAAGGGGGTAAAGGGGCACCCAAAGGGGTTAAAGGGGCACCCACTGTCCGTAGGTGGCACCCAAAGGGGACTGGCGTGAACTGGGTGCCCACGGTCCCCATCCCGGCACCCAAGGGTGGGATTTAGGTGCGATTTAGGTGAGATTGAGATGAAATTTAGGTGAGATTTAGGTGAGATTCAGGTAAGATTTAGGTGAGATTTAGATGAGATTTAGATGGGATTTAGATGAAATTTAGGTGAGATTTAGATGAAATTTAGGTGAGATTTAGGTGCGATAGGGGTGGGATGCAGGTGTGCCACAGGTGTGCCACAGGTGTGCCACAGGTGTGCCACAGGGGGGGTTCAGAGGGGACACAGCTGCCCCCAGCTACCCCTAGGCACCCCCAGCTACCCCCAGCTACCCCCAGCTACCCCCAGGTGCCCCCAGCTACCCCCTGCTACCCCTGAAGCGCCCCCAGCTGCCCCCCAGGCATCCCCAGCTTCCCCCCAAGTACCCCCTTTTCCCCCCAAAACAGCCCCAGCTACCCCCCAGGTGCCCCCAGCTACCCCATTTTTCCCCCAAAACACCCCCTAGACACCCCCAGCCGCCCCCCGGCGCCCCCCGCTTCTCACCCAGCGGGCACAGGAACCGCACGTGGTAGTTGGCACAGGCTGTGCCCGGCGGCTGCTCGCGGTGCAGGCAGCGGAACCCTCGCTTGGGGCTGGCGTGCACCACCTGGCCCAGGGCCTCGGGCAGCTCCCAGCCCGTGCTGCGGGCCTGGATGCCCACGGGCCGGGCACACACGCGCTCCCCGAAGTAGAAGCGGATCGCCTCCAGGCTCTCGTGGTCGCCGTCCCCTCCCGGGTGGTCGATGTTGAACCACGACGTCCACTCGGCGCCTCTGCCTGGAGAGAGGGGGGAGCCCCGGGGGCTGAGCTGCGGAGGGTGGGGAGGGAGTGGGGGGCAGCTGGGGGGTAGCTGGGGGTGTCTGGGGGCACTTGGGGGGTAGCTGGGGGTGTCTGGAGGGAAAAGGGGGCAGATGGGGGGTAGCTGGGGGATAGCTGGGGGCAGCTGGATGCACTTGGGGGGCAGCTGGGGGCAGCTGGGGGGTGTCTGGGGGCACTTGGGGGGCAGCTGGAGGCAGCTGGGGGGTGTCTGGGGGCACTTGGGGGGTAGCTGGGGGAGTCTGGGGGGAAAAGGGGGCAGATGGGGGGCAGCTGTGGGGTGTCTGGGGGCACTTGGGGGGCAGCTCGGGGTAGCTGGGGGGAAAAGGGGGTAGCTGGAGGGTAGCTGGGGGTACTTGGGGGGCAGCTGGGGGTAGCTGAGGGAGTCTGGGGGGTAGCTGGGGGTGTCTGGGGGGAAAAGGGGGCAGATGGGGGGTAGCTGGGGGGTAGCTGGGGGCAGCTGGGGGTGTCTGGGGGGAAAAGGGGGTAGCTGGGGGGCAGTTGGGGGGGCCTGGGGGTGTCTGGGGGCACTTGGGGGGCAGCTGGGGGCAGCTGGGGGGTGTCTGGGGGCACTTGGGGGGTAGCTGGGGGTGTCTGGGGGGAAAAGGGGGCAGATAGGGGGTAGCTGGGGGCACTTGAGGGGTAGCTGGAGGGGGCTGGGGGGGCCTGGGGGTGTCTGGGGGCACTTGTGGGGCATTTGGGGAGCAGCTGGGGGTAGCTGGGGGTATCTGGGGGTATCTGGGGGTAGCTGGAGGCACTTGGGGGGCAGCTGGGGGTAGCTGGGGGTGTCTGGGGGGAAAAGGGGGCAGGTGGGGGTAGCTGGGGGTGTCTGGGGGCACTTGGGGGGCAGCTGGGGGGTGGGAATTGCCCCTGGATCACTGGGAATTGCCCCTGGATCGATGGGAATTGCCCCTGGATCACTGGGAATTGCCCCTGGGGCGATGGGAATTGCCCCTGGATCACTGGGAATTGCCCCTGGATCGATGGGAATTGCCCCTGGATCACTGGGAATTGCCCCTGGATCGCTGGGAATTGCCCCTGGATCGATGGGAATTGCCCCTGGATCAATGGCAACGGCGCCTGGGCACCGCCGGGGCTGGCACAGGGTGGCAATTGCCCCTGGAGCGATGGGAATTGCCCCTGGAGCGATGGGAATTGGCCCTGGATCGCTGGGAACGGCGCCTGGGCACCGCCGGGGCTGGCACGGTGCCGGGATTGCCCCGGGGTTGCCCGCAGGGGGCTGATGGTGGCCATACCCGCAGTGGCCAGGTCCAGCTCCTCCGGGTCCAGGGCGACCTTCCCGGGCTTCCCGGGCTTGTCCGGCTCCGAGTCGTTCTCCAGAGGCTCTGGGGGCACGGGAAGGGAGGTCCTGGGTGGCCCAAAGGTGGCCAAAGGGTGGCCTTGGGGTGGCCCAAAGGGTGGCCCAAGGGGTGGTCTTGGGGTGGCCCAAGGGGTGGCCCAAAGGGTGGCCCAAAGGGGTGGCCCAAGGGGTGGTCTTGGGTGGCCCAAAGGTGGTCCAAAGGTGGCCCAAATTGGCCCAAAGGTGGTGTTGGGGTGGCCCAAGGGGTGGCCCAAAGGTGGTCCTGGGTGGCCCAAAGGTGGCCCAAAGGTGGCCAAAGGTGGCCCAAGGGGTGGTCTTGGGGTGGCCCAAGGTGGCCCAAAGGTGGTCCTGGGGTGGCCCAAGGGGTGGTCCAAAGGTGGCCCAAAGGGTGGCCCAAAGGGTGGTCCTGGGTGGTCCAAAGGTGGCCCAAAGGTGGCCAGAGGGTGGCCTTGGGGTGGCCCAAGGAGTGGCCCAAAGGGTGGCCCAAAGGGTGGCCCAAGTGATGCCTTCTCCAGCCCCCTAGAAACCGTCGCCCATCCCCGTCCCTGTCCTTTTCCCCATCCCTGTCCCCGTTCCCATCCCTGTCCCCGTTCCCATCCCTGTCCCTGTCCTTTTCCCCATCCCTGTCCCCATTCCCGTTCCCATCCTGCTCCCTTTCCCCATCCCCATCCCTGTCCCATCCCTGTCCCGAGCCCCATCCCGCTCCCTTTCCCCATCCCCATCCCTCTCCCTGTCCTTTTCCCTGTCCCTGTCCCCATCCCATCCCTGTCCCATCCCTCTCCCTGTCCCCATCCCCGTCCCTGTCCTTTTCCCCATCCCTGCCCCTGTCCCTGTCCCTGTTCCCATCCCTTTCCCCGTCCCAATCCCCATCCCCATCCCTGTCCCATCCCTGTCCCCATCCCCATCCCGCTCCCTTTCCCCTTTCCCTCTCCTTTTCCCCATCCCTGTCCCCATCCCCATCCCTGTTCCCGTCCCTGTCCCATCTCTCTCCCTGTCCTTTTCCCCCATCCCGGTCCCTATCCCCATCCCGGTCCCTGTTCCCATCCCTGCCCCTCTCCTTTCCCCATCCCTCTCCTTTTCCCTCCAGCACCGTGATCCAGGAGAGGACAGAATTCCCCCGATCCCCACCCACACCTCCTCGCCCTTGGCAGGTGCCAGCGGGACCCTCCCACCCCGTGCCCCCATCCCCGTCCCTGTCCCATCCCTTTCCCCGTTCCCATCCCTGTCCCATCCCCATCCCTGTCCTTTTCCCCATCCCTGCCCCTGTCCCTGTCCCTGTTCCCATCCCTTTCCCCATCCCCATCCCTGTCCCGATCCCCATCCCGCTCCCTTTCCCCGTTCCCTTTCCCTCTCCTTTTCCCCATCCCTATCCCTGTTCCCGTCCCTGTCCCATCCCTGTCCCATCCCTGTCCCATCTCTCTCCCTCTCCTTTTCCCCACCCCTGTCCCTGTTCCCATCCCTGCCCCTCTCCTTTCCCCATCCCTCTCCTTGTCCCTCCAGCACCGTGATCCAGGAGAGGACAAAACTCCCCGATCCCCACCCACACCTCCTCGCCCTTGGCAGGTGCCAGCGGGACCCTCCCACCCCGTGCCCCCACCCCGTGCCCCCATCCCCACCCCTTTTCCCACCTCATTCCCAACAGGAATCCCAAAAATCCCCCGGGGGGGCCAAACCCCACCTTACCTGCGGCCCTGGCAGCGCTCAGGGCTCCCAGCGCCAGCAGCGCCAGCAGCGCCAGCTGTGCCAGCTGTGCCAGCTGTGCCAGCTGTGCCAGCTGTGCCATGGCTGCTCCGCAGGGCGACCGCGGCCGCGGCTGGAGTTGCCCAGCCCTTTTTATAGGGCTCCGGTCCCTCCTCGGCAGCTCCGGGAGCCGATTCCTGGAGCGGAGTCAAGCGGGAAGAGGGAGCCGAGCCCTGCCCGAAGCGGCCGCGCTGCTCCAGCCCCGCCGCCGGAGCTCGGAGCGGTTTTGTTTTTGTCGAGGCTGCTAAAATTGGATGCGCTCGGGAATGCGGCGGGGAGGGAGGCGGAATTAAAAAAAAAAAAAAAAAAAAAAAAAATCGGAAAAAAAAAAGAAAAAAAAAAAAAGCAAAAAAAGAAGGGAAATGAAGGAGTTGATGCGGGTCCCTTTCCAGGTGTCCCCGCTGTGACCTGGCCGCGGTTCCCAAATGGAAAAAGCCCCCGGGATGGGAGGTGAAAAAGCGGGGAGCCCACGTCGGGAAGGTTGGGGATTTCGAGGAGTTTCCCAAATCCGCCCCTCAAATTGTGCCCTCCTCAAAATCCCCTTTTTTTGTCCCGAATTCGGCGCTGGGATGCGGGAGTTTGCCCTCTGGAAGGGGCGCTGGGAGGGATTGGTGGGTGCTGGGATGGACTGGGATGGACTGGGATGGACTGGGAGCACCCCAATATCCCAAATTCCCCCAAATCGCCCCTTATTCCTCATTTATCCATCACTGAAATCTGGGAATTCACCCTCCATGAAGGGCACTGGGAGGGGCTGGAGGACACTGGGATGGACTGGGAGGAACTTGGAGCCCCCCAGCTCTCCCCCACATCCTCCCCACAGGCCTCGTTTATCCCAAATCCATCACCAAAATCCGGGGATTCGCCCTGGTTTTGGGGCACTGGAGGGGCTGGGAAGGGCTGGAGGAGATTTGGGATAAATGAGGAACCCCCATCCCAAAGGCTGGAGACATCCCAAATCCTCCCAAATCCTCCCTCAATCAAATTCACCCTCATCCCCCTTTTTTTTTTATCCCAAACCCGTGGCAGAAATGTGGGAATTGGCCCTGATTTTGAGGCCCTGGAGAGGCTGGGAAGGGCTGCGGGAGATTTGGGATGAGCGAGGAGCCCCGGCCGGCGGAAATCCCGGCGCATTCCCGGCATTCCGGCTCTGCCGAGCCCCCCGGGGCGGGAGCAGCTCCCGGGGCTGCTTTTGGGGTCACCACGGACACCCCGTCCCCACTGGGACACCCCGTCCCCACTGGGACACCCCACACCGTGAGAGGGGGGCTGCTCCAGGGTCCCTTTCCCAAGGTTTTTGGGGGATTTCAGCCCCCTCGGAGCTGCCGCTGTGCCCGTGGATGGGGGGTGACACCCCCAAAAGTGTGGGGTTGCTCCAGGGTCCCTATCCCAGGGTTTTTGGGGGATTTCAGCCCCCCACGGGACCCCCGGAGCTGCTGCTGTGCCCATGGATGGGTGATGGGGGGTGGTGACACCCCCGGGGGGGTCAAGATGGGTCCTCGAGCCTTGAACCGAGCCCCAGCACAAACCCCAAACCAAACCCCAAACCAAACCCCAAACCAAACCCCAAACCAAACCCCACCGAGGTCCCCCTGGCCCTGTCCCCAAACAGCCCCTGCTGAGGAGCCACCACTGCTTTATTTCGGGGTCCCAGGACCACCAGGGCTTTACTTTGGGGTCGCAGGGCCAGCAGAGATTTATTTTGGGGGTCCCAGGGCCACCAGTGCTTTATTTTGGGATCCCAGGACCACCAGAACTTTATTTTGGGGGTCCCAGGATCAGCAGAGCTTTATTTCGGGGTTGCAGGGCCACCAGAACTTTATTTTGGGGGTCGCAGGACCACCAGCGCTGTATTTGGGGGTCACAGGGGCCACCAGAGCTTTGTTTCGGGGTCACAGGACCACCAGCGCTGTATTTCAGGATCACAGGGGCCACCAGAGCTTTATTTTGGGGGTCCCAGGACCACCAGTGCTTTACTTTGGGGTTGCAGGGACAGCAGAGATTTATTTTGGGGGTTCCAAGGACCACCAGAGCTTTGCTTTGGGGTCTCAGGACCACCAGAGCTTTATTTCAGGGTCCCAGGATCAGCAGAGCTTTATTTCAGGGTCCCAGGGCCACCAGAGCTTTATTTTGGGGTCCCGGGACCACCAGGGTTTTACTTTGGGGGTCACAGGGCCACCACGCAGTCGGTGCCCGGGTACTCGGGGGGGTTGAGCTGGAACTTTCTCTGCACGTCGAAGGGCAGGAAGCGCCCGGCCACAAAGTGCTGCCGGCCCAGGAAGCGCCGCGAGCACTCCTTGGGCGCCGCCAGCGACACCAAAACCTCGGGGCTGATGCCACCCGTGCCCCCGGGCTCGGCCGCCCAGCCTGCGGGCACACGGACACGGGTGAGGACAGGGCACACGGACAGGAGTGACCCCAGGGGCAGGGACGGGGACAGGAGTGACCCCAGGGGAGAGGGACAGGGACAGGAGTGACCCCAAGGGCAGGGACAGGAACAGGAGTGACCCCAGGGGCAGGGACGGGGACAGGAGTGACCCCAGGGGAGAGGGACAGGGACAGGAGTGACCCCAGGGGAGAGGGACAGGAACA